>JBBPNO010000302.1:0-30566 GCA_038090915.1 Boletus eberwhitei
CGATGATCACAACTCCAGAGATTTGAAACTCGGTGAGGGCCACCCCGCAACCTAAACGTGAGGCCAAACTTGAAATAAATAAACAAAACATAGCCCATAAGAAAAAAAACTGGAAGTTCTGTTCAGCTTGGCGAACGAAATTTTAAGTTAAATTAATCCTCACGGGTAATCGTTTCACTGGTTGCTCTGGCCAGCCACTAAAGCTGTCGCAGGATACAATGTTCCCAATTTAGCTTTATCGACGCGTACATTCTTGGGGCGGGGTCAGCGCCCTCGCCAATGACTCTCCCGCCGCCGAAGTATTTAAACCTTCAGATCGGTGGAAACAACTTGACGGCAAGCATCTCGGTATGCTGAAGCGGATGTGAGCAAGCCATTGCCGAGACTGCACCTGAGCAATTAGGGGCGACGGCAACGACCCTGCACTCAAGCCAGATCACGAGTCGTGGTATTGCGTGAGCGGTACTGCCTAGAGAGGATTTCCAAACAAGCAGAAAACAAGTGGATTGTCCAAGCGGAGGAACATGCGCATGACAGCTTCGAGGTAGTTGGAATCGATCAAACTTGTGCGCCGAATGTACTTCTTGATGACCTGCATGCAAGCCCAATACTCTGCTATATCCAAGATGAAACTAGAGACGGCAGTGAAAACTTTTCGCAAAACAAGTTGAAGTATAGTCGGGGAAAGGACGGTGGAGGTGTGGAACAGTAGTGCCCTTGCAGCCCAAGTTACTCGACCATCTCTCTACTCGATGGCTTGTTGCATCGAAGGGTGGGCCGACAGTTCGCCGTCAACGAGACAAGAGTAGCAACCGGGGAATGACTTGGAGAAGAGAGAGACGGACCTGTGCACGGCTAAAAATACGGCAGAAAGTACTCCGGCATTCGAGCGTTTCCAGGGTGTACCAGCCGCGATCACGGATCAACCCTGCATGGATTTGAGGGCTCAATTGCACTACTTATATCTGTATAGTTTCAAGTAATGTAGAATGCGTAGAATGTTGTTTCGACGTTTTGATCAAGCCAAGAGCTTGAGTTCACACGACCAAAAGTTACCAAATCTGGCATGTGTTGTAGTTTAGAGGTCATCTCGATAAATTATAATCTTTAACGGGCTCTATAAACAATGTCTTGCGAGCCAGAAGGAGATTATATAATAATACAGCTTTCGAGATGTAATTAATACCCTCCAACTGCATTCACTTCCTGTATTATATCTGTGCATCACTCGCTGATAAAGTTTAAACCAATCAATTGCCGACACGGCTCCAGATATAAGGAGGCCTTGACTTTGGATTCCAATATCCAGCAACCTGACATGTATGATCATACCTTTCCTCCCTCTCCTGCTTTCTTGCCTCTCTCCATCACGGGGAGCCAAGTAAATCTCTCGCAGACTGATGCGGTCATTCCGACTGAGGGGGCCGACACTCAGTGGTCCATTCCCCCGCTGGTCGAGGGTCTGGCCGCAGCTGGTGAGGGTGGTATGCACCGATAATCTCCCCACTGACTCCCTCGTCAGGCAACGTGTACGAAAGCTTTCATGAGAATAATGGTTCACAAGACGCGTCTCCACTTGAAGTGGAGATGGCAGGCCCTCCTGCTGCCCCCTTTGCTGTGCCACTACACACCTGTGGACTCGCTGGTGGCTTGCCTTGTGCCCTGCCGATGGATAATTCGACTAATTCCGTCAGATTGCACCTTCGTCTGCATGGTCATAGGCATCCACAGCGGCAGATTGTTCAGTGTCCATGGATGGGGTGTTCCGATATCTTGCAATGGATGAATATCCCAAGGCACATCCAGTCTGTTCATCTGGGCATTCGTTTCAGATGTTTCAACTGCGGTAAACCGTACACTCGATCCGAAGGGTTGGCAAGGCACACCACGTTGCAGAACTGTATTGGTTTGGTCAATGCCTGTTTTGCATCGAGAAAAACGTACTCACTACCGAATGTTCTTCAGGCGCTACACACGCGATGGAGTAGAAGATAGAGGGAAGCCAACCTAAGAAATACGATCATGACCACACAGTCCTAGGACTCACAGACTTTTTCTGTTATGTATTGTCACTATAGTGTACTATGTGCGCGCTGAGATGATTTGTTGATGTTCAATCCTTACTGCGTGCCCGATGATACAAAGGTTGGGGCTCCCGCATACCACCCACGATTTGTCCATTTTGATCCAGAGCCGACGTGAGCGGATAACGAATACATCAAACAACCTGCGCACAGCAACAACCCAAAACATTGGCGACGAGACAATTGAGACAAGGTTTTGTACCAACCTCACAGACTCAAATACTTACTGTAAACTGCTGAAAACAGTTTTGCAGAAGCTTGGCCGAGGGAAACAAAAAAAAAGAATAGGTAACAGAACGTGCCATGATTCGTGACTGTACCATAACCGGTTATCGCTAATATCAGTGACGTGCTGTGTTGAAACCGATCCACTTGCGGGGTTCAAAGATCCCCTTTCACCCCCCCTGGTACGGCACGGCACTCCCGTCCCCGCCTCCTATCCTGAAGAAGCCGACGATGTCGACATGAAGCTGGAGGAATCCGACGGCGTTTTAGACAAGGAAGAACCTACCGTGGAGGGTATCGGTGCGGATGTGGAGGAGGAGCTCGAGGAAGTGGTGTGACTGCGACGCGTGCGCTTCCGCTCGACCTCATAAAAGACCGAGTACAGTTCGAAAGGTGAGATCCCCAGGTCGTTGGGCGAACCTCAGCAACAAGTAGTACCCATGCCGCGTGGAAGGATGGCATGAATAGCGTCCCTTGAAACAACAGACCCATTTTCTGATTAAAGCTGGATAATTATTTCCTGGTATTCGGGGACTTTTTTCCTGTGCGGCCGCGGTCATTATTCTGTATACATCGCAACGGACGCACGAGCTCACCGTTTGTTCTTGGGATCTCCAAGAGAATGGAGGACCAAATGATGACGAGGTATGTATACGCGAATAGGTCCACATCAAGAGAGGGCCATACGTACCAAAATTAAATCAAGCTAACTGCGCTTAGGAATGGGGAGTCATGGTCCAGGAATCTGTCTAGATGAGTCCACCTCAGCAATGCAATGCAAAACCCGACTGCTAAGAAATATCGCGATGAAAATGAGGCCCGATGTTCGAGTGCGGAGAGGGCCTAAGTTGAAGTTTAGGGAATGGGGATATCCGAGGGTTTCGGAGCTGAACGCCAAAAGGTGAGCGTGTTTTCTC
Organism: Boletus eberwhitei; assembly: GCA_038090915.1. Taxonomy (NCBI): domain Eukaryota; kingdom Fungi; phylum Basidiomycota; class Agaricomycetes; order Boletales; family Boletaceae; genus Boletus; species Boletus eberwhitei. Next base: position 3,227 of record JBBPNO010000302.1, read on the forward strand.
CACACTGGGCTGCGAGATTGGATCAGGACAATTTTAAGATGGCACGGACTTCAAGCTTCAAGTTTGGACGTGCTGGTAATTCTCTGAGTGTGGCAGACCCGGGCCCGGCTCGGGGGCTGGCATGGTTACAAATGAGGGTCAGTATGAAACGGATGTTACCGCGCAGGCAAGCACTGAGTCACTGACCAGTCTCAGTAACCTCGACGTGGCATTCTACGATGCTGCGATCGACCTCTTGGTGTCTCGTCACGATTGGCTTTCTTGTCAATGTCATCGCCACCCAAGTACCATTTCACTCGAATCAAGCCCCAATTGCAACGACCCTCGACGACGAACATCTTGGTGATTGGAACCTTGAGACAGCTCCCAATCCCAATTCTACCGACCATCTTGTGTTCGAGACAGTCCATTCGTTGCTTCAACACTGGCCTAATACTCGTATGAGAAATGGTGAGTGCTGCATGCGTTTGTTTGGCCAAAGTCTTACAAGTCTTGTCTGCAAGGTCATGCCATCGTACCAGGCATTATTCCAAAGGGAACACTTTTTTACCATGGCACGAATCGCAGTGTGTTGCCAACAAGTCTTGAATGGTTTGCTACCGACCCTGAACATTCGTATGCCTTCTGCGCGCATGATCCTAAACAAGAATGTTGGCAATTCACACTTGCGACAACTCGACCTCTCAAGGTGGTCTATTTCGATGGTAGCAGTGCTGCGAAACTGCCGTATGGTACATTGGATACACAAGACCTTCTCCTGTGGGGTGAGCCACGTGGCGGAGGGCTTGAGGAAGATCAACAGAGGATCGAAGACGTCTGTAAATGGGGAAAAAAGTACGGTGTAGATGGCTTTGTGAGGTGATTAACCCTTGTTTTAGATTTTCTCCTCTACTGAACACATCATAGGATGCAGATGGATTTGTGAGTATTCGAGTTTCGTTCTGTGCATGGAAGCAGTTCACCTCACAGGGGTTTAGTGAAGTTATGCTTTGTGATCTCACGTCTGGCGTCCGAGTGATTTCTTCCTCAAAGTTAGTAAATCGATTGCTCGGATGGCCTCAAGAGCCAATCCTTTGTGAGCTATCTGTCCGCTGGAATTCTGGCTGGAGGAATCCTGATAGTCACATCTGACAGTGGAGATAGCCGCGCTTGAACTCACGAATGCGGCCTCGTGGCACAATCGTTCCCCCGGGGAGACACGCGTCCAGTTGGATCTAGCTGGATTGGTCACCTTCTACGATACCCAACTTGCACCTTCCCTAGTTGCCACTCGAGCAGGTCAAGAAAGATGGGACCATCGTGTGCAAAATATCTCCAGTGAAGATCTATCCGCCGCAAAAGCAAGTCTAGAAGAAGCTTTGACCCGGCCAGAGGGACTATCTAGCGGAATTGATTGGGCGACACTCATCCAGGTCATAATCGACCGCTACGCCCAACGCCTCGAATTGGTACGATACCTCCTGAACGCGCCGACAACTGGCTCGGATGACATCCTTGATTTCGCCAACAAAACCCAGACTCAACTTCGAATCATGTTGACGCCCTACCTCCTCTTCTCGGTCGCCCCAACGGACTCGTTAGACGAGACCAGGCTTGACTGGGCAAAACCCGTCTTCGAGCTCTGCGCCACGACGCACACATACTTTATGGACTCCGAGTTATTTTTCATGACTGCTTCAGAGAAGTTGCTTCTTCGGGCTGTACGAGGGACTACCCGAGAGATATGCCGTGTGGTGACGAAGATGTGGGCCGAGGGGGTTCATGCTGGCCTTGACCCATTGTTAAACACGAAGGAATACCCCGACGTAACCAGAGTGACGACCCTCCGAAATGCATGGGCCGAGGCCCTGAACCATCTGATGACGTGGCTTGACTGGAGCGAATGGGTGAAGTGTGACCCTGCATGTGGCCAAGAGGTACGCTGCGATGTTGTTTTACTTTTTTGAACTGGTGGACTAATGCATGGAGGATAGGAGATGTGTTACTTGCCTACATGGCCCATGGGCTTTCCTGGGCAAGAAAAAATCATCCGTGGCGAGCCGGATCAGCATACAGACGGCACACATTCGAAGACACCGACCACTACAGAAAAGCCAGTAGTGAAGACGTTCGGGCTTTTCCCGCCAGTTACCGACGAATGGATCAGGCCACAGCCTAAATGTATCAGACGGGTCGCGCCGTATGGATTCTGAATGCGTCTTTACAGAATGATTTCACAGGAGTCTGATCTCAGTTGCTAGGAAGAAGCTCGCTGGCACTGTCGTTTTTTTTTTTTTAATTTGTTGTATAGCACCGACTCGACGAGAAAATTTTGATTATGCAACGTTCGCTGTCTGGATTACATCGACTACTCCTGTCGACAAGTTAGAGGACGTCTTGATTCGAGCTGATCGCTGGGAACAGGTTGTTCCTCGGCGCGTTCTCTGCGGTACAAAGACAACATTGGCTTTGGCTTGGATGGACGCTTTCAAGCCGCCGTGCCAGTCATTACTTCGTAAAGCCCTTCTCCCATCCTCCTCCCCAACACTTCGCTCCAGAACTGCATGGCAGGCTCCCATTCGTCTCGAGAACGTGGCATACTCTCCTCTCCTTGACTTCCAGGTTTCACGACCTGCTTTGTGTGGGTGAACCCCTTTGAAAATGCGGTGAACACGTCCTTGGCAATGGAGACTCGCGAAAATATCAGGAGGGGTGTCGGACATGGCGTGGCAAGTGTTGGATAAGAAAGAAGCGGGCCAGATATGGATGCTACCGAAGCCAGATGACGAGGCGAAGGAACTGAGGTCTGCTTTGGATTGGATGTCGTCTTTGTCCTCGCGAGCTCTTTCTTCCACCACGCTAGAGTTATTTCTGCAGCGACACTACCACCCTGACCAAAACCGAAGAGATGGATGCGGTTCGGTGGCCATGCACACTCCGTGATAAGATAGTCGAGTACTTTAGCCATGACCTCGAGCGCTGGCGTTGGGTTCGGTCGCTCGATGATTTCACCGAGGGGGTCGAAGGACGTGTACCATTGGAAGGCTTGTTCGTAGAGGTACGGAATCCTGTGGACTATCGCTCAGCATCATTGGTCGATCTCGATGAATCATTGGGCACGATTTACTGTTCAGAGGCACGCAGTGCGAGAATGGCTGTTTGTGGAAGACGGAGCGATCGACCGAGTTTTGCAAAGGGTGTATGACTGTCCCCTGGGGCATCGGTGTGTTTGTATTGGATTGGGAAATTCGTGGACGAAGGGGGTTACTTACCAAGTCCATGGAGGAGGATTAGCAGGTTCTCGTCTGTTCCATCGTCACTCGGTGTGTAAGAGAAGACGAGTGGAATTTTGGAGGACTTGGGGGTAGGTTTGGTGCGTGGGGACGATGTCACCGACGAGGATGCATGTAAATGTATAATGTCCGAGTCCGACATTGCCAAGTCGCATGGTGGCACTCCCACAATATGATTTACAGATTGACGGTCTGACTCAGAGAATCAATTATCTCAATTACGCCCGTATCTACGAGTCCCGGTCAACTATTGCACGGTAGGTACTAAGGAGATGATAAAGCTAAGGCAAAAGGAGTATATGAAACACAGGGGATACATTGAATGTAAGACCCACAGTCTGGACGGGCGAGAGCGAGGCTTTCGCTGCTCCTTCGCCACTTTAGTGGCGGCGTGACTTGCTAACTCTTCGTTTTTTCGTCAGTGATAACCCCCTGGCCTTAGTCCAACAATACATGACACTTACGGTGCTGCTGGTGTACCTATGAACTTGAAGGATATCTTCCCCTCCCCTCCACCAATCGCAAGAAGCTGGCTATCCGGAGAGAGTGCGATTGAATGCGCGTCTTGAGGGAGCTCGATGAGAGGGGGCGGTGTGCGTGTCGACGAATCGCAAAGCATGATAGTAAAACCCGCAGAGTATATGATGGGTTCCCCGGACTTCGATGAAACAATGCACGAGTAGTTGTTATCGGCGGGAACTGACCATTCCGGGACTACTGACTTGGTGGATGCGTTGATTTGCTTGATTGTATTGTCGGATACGACGAAGATGCGCTCACCCGCCGACCAGAGGAGACCAGTGTTGTAGTACGGAGTAACTTTTACTGGAATGTCTGCGAGCAAGCTGCCATTGAGGCTGTTGTAGACTCGAACAGAGTCGCGAAGGAGAGTGGCCGTCGCGATTCGATCACCTTGAGGAGAGAATTTCGCGGCTACCACCCAATACTGGTGTTCCAGTGGTCCAACCACCACCTTGCGGGCCGCGACGTCCCATATCAAGGCTGCGCGGCTACCCGACGCAGTGACGAGCCGTGTCGAGTCGGGTGAAAAATCGACACTTGTGACGGTGTGGCCATTATCGTCGTGCGTGAAGACCTCCTTGAATGGCTGCGGCCGAAACTCCCACACCGTCGTCTCGCCCCAACTTTTCCCCGCTGCGATCCATCTGTTGTCCTTCGAGACTGCAATTGACCTGACATCCCTCGCTTTCATCGTTCCTACCAGCTGGTTGTCTTCCAGTCGCCACACTCGGACCGCCTCTTTGTCCCCGCTCACGAGAAACTCCCCATTCGCTGTAAACACCACTGCCCGTATCGGACTACCGGTGCTAATTTCGGTCTGTGGAGCGCGGTCTTGTCCAACGGTCAGCATCAACACAACTTTATACCCGTTAGCACGCACCAGTCATTTTCGATGACGCCCTTGCAATGCAACAGAGCAATGGAGGGAGTCAACGACCAGGCGTGGCCGTAGCCCTGTTCGTATGATATACATGTTGCCCTTCGTTGATATGGATCAGTTCGCACATGATCGATTGGTTGGTCAGTCGCCTCGTGTTTTCGGCAACAACCTAGACCTATGCTATGCTCAATGGTCTCAATTGAGGCTTGCTTGAGCCTGCTGATCTTATCTATAGCTGACATCAATCGTGTGGATTTAGTTTCTCTTGTTGAGTCTTGAAGAGCTATATAAACAGCATCGAGACGTTGCGTTTCCCAGATTATTGAACGCCTCCCCACGTTATCAAACATGGCTGCTCCTATCGATTACGGCGACCTCCCATTTACCAGACCCGCCGACAAAATCAAAGCGGTAAATGCTCCAGATATCCCCCAGGAAATATTCACTGGCATGAAAGCTTACGAAGATGCCGCTCGAGGTATGTACTGATCCTATTCATTGTTGTGTGTAGCTCGGATGTCATAATTGATGAGCATCGCGATCACAAGGTTTCGATCTGTACGGTTTTGAGCGCACCGTGAAGACCGCCACGGGAGAAGTACCTGGCGGTATCTTCCTCTCTCATCGTCCAGAGGATGCCCAGGTGTCCCAGGTTTACAGGATTTCAACCGACCCGACCAGCACTGAACTGGAGCGTCTCACATATTTCAACATCGGGTCCGGCCGGATTATATCCACATTCAGACCCATTGCTGGCGAGGATTGGCGTGGTGTGTACAGGCCAGGTGGCGCAATAATGGCCATGGATTTCAATGGAAATGAGCACTTTCAGCTTTGGTTTGTGCACAAGGTTGACGTTCCACTCGTACCGTGGCTGACATCGAGGATCGCAGGCGTTACTGGGAGGACGCTCTATGCGAACGAGTCTTGCCAAAGATCGATGGCGAACTGGATAACGCCGCTGGTAAAGGTCGTATCGAGAGATTGACTCACGACGACTATAGGTATAATCATATCATTATATCGCCATCCAACAAGTCGGTGTTGCTCCATGTTCTGCTGACACATCCTCATTGATATTCTCAGACTGATGGCGTTCGTTTCAAACAAGGAAAACAACACTGATACCCTTGCTTACTTGGCTCGTTTGACAGGGTCTAATACTGGGGCCACCAGCGATTCAACTCCCTTTAGTCTTCCCTCCAAGTTAATCACCCCTCTTCTTCGAGATGGAAAGACAGAGCGATGGGTCACTCGGTCCATCTCTATCGACGACAAATACCTGCTTCTCACACGTGTCTATGGGAACGCCTATCAATCCATGTTTGTGGTTGACATTTCTGGTCCAGAACCAGGCAAGGTCGAGCGTGTTAATCTCCCAGGGGCCACAGAACGCGAAGAGGCAATGACAGCGAACGGATCCTTCTCCCTTAATACTTCCAGTCCCTATGTAGCATATGTCATCACGAATGCGTACGGTGATTTCGACGCCGTCGTATCATACGACATCGAGCAGCGCACGGTCACGCACATCACTACCCCCGACCTAGACACCTCCGTTCCTGTTTTGAAACCCATCGCGTGGGAGGTGGATCACCTCGGGGTCACAGACGTCTACATCTACTTCACCGCAAATGTGGAAGGCTGGAGCACTCTGTATGCTATGCCTCTCAGTGGCCCAAATAAAAGCACGGTAGTCGAGGTCAAGCTTGGATGGGAAGGTGGATGGATCACGTGCTCGCATAATGGGCGAAACGGACATCCCTTCGAGATCGCACTTCGTCTTGCCTCCTATCGGTCCCGTGGGTTCGTCCGAAGGGCAATCCTGGACCTGCAGACGCTCAAGTATACCGCCGATGGTAATGCATACGTGGATGTCGAGATGATACCATACGTTCAGGCGGCAGCACCCGAAGTGGCCAAAGCTGTTGCGCCGAGGCTGATCAGGTTCAGAAGCTTTGACGGGCTGGAGGTTCCTGCTTTGTATTATCACCCGAACGAAGGAAAGAGCAGGGTTCCTGTTGTTATCGGTATCCATGGTGGCCCTGAGTCCCAGGCTACGGTACAGTATAGGACGTGAGTTTAGGCACACGTGTCTTCCATAACAATCGACTGACAACAGGACGTAGCGCAACCCATGGTTATCTTCTAAACGAGTTGGGAATTGGTGTGATTTACCCAAATGTAAGAGGCAGTTCGGGTTATGGAAGGAAGTACATGTCAGCGGACGACGTTGAGAAGCGCGAGGATGCAGTCAAGTAAGCTTATTGACATCTTTCCTTGTCTGTTCACGAGGAAAATGGCAGAGACATCAACGCATTGATCGAATACATCGGATCTGGATTGTCTGGGGAACTCGATCCCTCGCGGATTGCCGTCATGGGTGGTTCATGTGAATCCTTGTTTTCTTCTATGCTTGACACAGAACGCTGACATATCACCGCGCTCTCAGATGGCGGTTACATGGTCTTTGTGAGTTCGCTCAGTCGTGAGCTTGCGCGTATTCCGCCGTCTAACTGTGAGGCCTCTGTCCAAGGCCACACTCATGCATTACTCCTCCAAGCTTAAATGCGGTGTTGCCAACTTTGGTATCGGAAACTGGGTCACGTTCCTTGAGAACACGGCCCCCGTGCGTCGTGCAAACAGACGTCTCGAATATGGGGACGAGTCGGACCCTGTCATCCGAGCCTTCCTGGAACGCATCTCGCCCCTGAACAATGCAGACAAGATCAACGTGCCTCTGTTCATCACGCACGGCGAAACGGACACACGGGTGACGGTGCACGAAGCCGTAGCCATGTACAATATCGTGCAAGGTAAGCAAGGGGGACAGGCGCAGCTGGTGATCTGTGAGGGAGAAGGACACGGTGAGCTTCAAATGATGTCTGTCGTGTTGCTCGGTGTTGGCTCAAGCAAAGTTTAAATCGGCGTTAGGGTATAGGCAGAAGAGCGTCATCGAATATGTGAATGCTGCTACGATCGACTATTTGAAGAGGTTCTTGCTTTCGTAGTTAGTTCTTTCTTTTGCGTGTCGTCCTTCTACGGACCATGATTTGGACGCCTGTAGCGTTGGTCAAGCTGGTCGCTTGTAGTGTGCAATCGGGTAAGGTATAGGTTCTTCCTCGTAGTTTTGTTGATGCCGCGTAGTATTGCCCGGCATAAACAATTGCTGGGTTCGCTTTCGGGAAGGAATCAAAGAGCATGCAACGGCATCGTCAGGTGTCGAACTTCTCGGTCTTGATTTTGTTATGTGGTGCCGTGAGCTTATAACACCGCCCCCAAGTCAGAAGATCGTGTTGCATCGTCCTACATTCACATCGTCCACTGCACCAAGCGCTCATCGCGTACGCAGTTCGTCAAATGCATCGCAATCCATCCCAAGATCATGCTTCTAATCCGAGCAGGTCCGCGTTCCAGTCGGGGTAAGTCTATGCTGTCAATCAACGCGAGACGCGCTCCACTCGGCAGGCACCTACCTGAGGGAACAACAGCAAGATTTCATTCCAGTCCTGGTAGGTCGCGTCAATGGATCTGCGGGATTGTATCGATTCCATTATGGAATCTGCAGATCGAGCTCGGGGTCTATGCGGGAGGGAATATGGTGAATGACTTCGCGTCGTATGGAAGCGCAAACGTGAAATACCCTTTGATGAGGTTGGCCCATGAAGCGTCCATGTACTCAGAAACGTTCTACTCGAAAGGTGTCCGCTTGATCGGCGATGGCGTACATGACACCGATGACAAGCTACTTGTCCTCGCCTAGAGTACGCGCGACGATGAAGAGCTAGTTTCAAAAGAGCAAAGACGGGGACCTACCGTGGAATGTGTCAATGTAAGCGGGTTTGCTCTGCTCTGATAACTTGGATGCTGTTGGAGTACCCCCAACGGAGAACTTGAGTATCTGGGTTTGCCACAGCGCGAGATTCCTTGACAATAAATCATGTATGCGTCACGCTACATAGTAGCAGTGGCATTGATAATAGAGGGGTACTGCGCAGAGGGAGAGGGGAAGAGTCCAAGAACGATGTTGACATTGGCCACTGTGTTGTTCCGACCAGGGGCGTCGAAAGTGTCAAAGTTCTGGAAAAGAAGGTGATTGCGAGACCACTGACATGTAAGCACTCTCGTTCGCATAGGCTATAGATTCGCCATTGACAATCGTGACCTTCGTCCTGAACAGCCCATCAGTGCGCGGGGAAAGTAGTTTAATACCATCAACGACCTTGTTGCTTCCAATCAGCAAGGGAACCTCTGCAGTCCGATGGGATCCAAGAAGACAGTGATGTTATCAATCGCAGGTCAGAACTAAGCCGCAGAAGCAGTGAGGGCCTCCTGAAGCTGAAATGGAACGATCTGGTTCAAACAATCAGGTTGACCCGCACTAGTGGAACAGGAGGAATTCTGATCGATGATGTTGAGCTCTCGACCCAGCGGCCACGTCGGTCGAGACGCCGGTTCGCAGATGTCAAGACGCAACATGTATCCAAGTTTGGTTCGAGCTCAACGTCTGAGCTGTTGCATGACGGCGCTGCGAATCAGAAAAGCTTGCGAATACACACCGACATAGTACAACGTTATTCCTGTATACAGCTAAATAAACAATTTCCTGCACCGACAGACTCTCCTGCAGGACATCTTCATGATCTCATGTATAACCGAAACCTAGGAGAAATCATACCTCAGAAAGTGAGATCAGCCTCGAATTGAGCAATGCTAGAAACCGTATCCTTGATAGCAGCACGCATGTCAAGAACGGCCGGCTTCTGTGTCTGGCCAGCCTCCGCGATCTCCGGCGATGCGAAGAATCCGAAAGGCGCCAAACGATAGTTGTTACAAACGTAAACGATACCCTTGAAGAAAACCATGATCCACCGATCTTCAGGTCGAATGCGGTGTTACCTATGAAGCCACCTCCGCTGCGCTCTTATCTCAGCTACGAGAATCGCTTGAGCAGCATAAAACGGGCAACTGACCAAGAGTAGACGTAGACGGGCATGCAAGCATTAAGCACCAACAGGTGTGACGACGCTGAGAAACAGGCAATCCTCGCTCTGGACCTGTATTCTATTCCCTGCATTGTATTCGCCTTGTATACACGCTGCCCCCATCGCAATCGCGTTCTGCACGTATGGAGGAGGCGTGTAGGGTTGGGGGGTAACCATCAATTCGCGCCACTGGTCGTGGCAGTAAAGTGCGTTCCATACCATTGTGCAGGTTAACGCTGTTAGTGTTTACTGAGGTAACCACGGTATGTTCCGGTAGTCGTGTTTACGACGAGGGGGTCACGGTGATAGCTATTGGCCGTACACGAGTGACGAGGCTGCCAATGCGATCGAAACCATCCAGAGGAGTTGCTTGCGACTCTCGAGATCACTTCATCCCATCGTAAAATATATAGTTCACCAAGTATTGAGAGTTTTCCAAATAGTTACGGAGGACAGATTGGTCGCCGAGAACGGATTGTTCAAATATTGGACTCCAGCAGGATCGCCACGAGATGCTCTCGGAGTCCCGGAGAAGCAGCATGATTATGTCGTTGTTCCCACTGGAGGTAACATAACGTTCCTTGGACGATCACTAACAGTAACGGAAACGTTTTCGACTGTAATGGGTGCGGTGCAAGTCGTACTGGCTTGAATTTAGTGGAATAACCACGTGTTTCAACTTCATGACCCGATGGCTGAACCTGACATTTATTGCCTAGACAACAATCAGGAGGTGAAGATACCATCGTCGACTGTTCAGAGAAGCGAGGGAGGTAACAGAGTGCATTTATGTGTTGGATGTTCGCGCCGAGAGCTTGAGAAGTTGGAAATCCTTTCTGACACTCGACCGTGTCGGGGACAAGATGGACGTAATCGGATCAACCCTGGAAAAAAGTGAGCCAATACGTTTACATTTCAGCTGATTGAAATCAGACGGTATTGCAAACTCACGGTAATCGCTGACCTAGAGAACAAAACCAAACGGACCGGAATCGAAGGTAAGGCTGCTGAGACTTGAATCACCGAGGGGCTCTGCACGATGCTAGTCATATGATAAAATGTTACAAACGCACCTGCTGCAGGAACTTCATGCAGCTGAATGGCGGGTGTATAATGATAACTAATAGATATGTGACACGAAGACCCGCGGTGCAAGTCAATGTACTCCGAGACTAGTGAGGACAACAACACTAGCCGGTCTTCCTAAAGAGCCGAACGCGAAAAAAGGTTAGTCCCGCAGGAGTTCTCGAGGCAATTGAACCTGGTAAAGGAGCTGGTGGCAGAGGGCAGATCAGGGTTCCCACGCTCTCAGCAGCCAACATTTCCTTGCCGGTTGCCGACTACACACGGTACACAAGCATGTCGAGTAGTAACACTCTCAATGATCCGAGAGATTCTTCACGGGAAACAAGACTGACCCTTCCAAAGTCATGGAAAGTAGAGTCTGTCGGTGAGTTGTTTCTCAAGGTTGTTCTCGCATAAGCTTTTTATCGCAGGAAGCCTGGATGCAGAATTTGCGACTAACTCTCGTTGTAGACGCAATGGGCTCGATGGGTATGTTCTTCGCTGGAATGGTAATGGTAACAAGGAATAGGTACGTTGATACATTACTGTAGGTCGCTGGGCATCTTTGCTCACCCCTCGTGTCTCAAATGACCGGTCTGCGGTTCGTTTTGGGCAAATGGACTTTTAGATATGTCGCATGGCCGGTTCTCATTCTTGCCATTAACGGAGTCATGAACCAGCACCCACTGCGCGCCAAGGAAGGTGGAAGTACCCCCTGGGCCACCCTCATGTGAGTGCCTAAGCAGCAGCTCCACTCTGAATCATGGATTTCCATGAACACCATGTCTTCTGAGGCTTTGTTCCACCACCTTGTTGCTATCTTGCTAATCCGAGGTTCACGCTGCACGTCACAATTTACCGTTTCTTTTCATATGACGTGTTTGAGCCGCGCGGGCGCTTCCCCACCGTATTATGCTATGTCTCGGCGGCACGTTTTGGGGATGCTCGTCATTCCCGACGCATGTTTGGGATCCTTCCTGTGTGGATCCTGACCGACCCTCGGTGGTGTGGTGACACAGCTTCTCCCCCACATGTTACTTGTTTCCGTTCACCGACGAGTTGTGCGACGGTGTTTTTTCCCTCCACATGACGCTGACCACGTTTGTTCTCGCAGGATGGCGCTGTTCGCCCTGATCATCTCGCATGCGCCGCTGTTCACGTTGACCGATCCGACCACAGGAGCAATACGGTTTTCATAGAGAGGGACCTCGTGTTGTAGAGACATGTCCGTATATATACTAGACGTCCAAGCTGATGTTGCATTGTCGTTGTCCCTCTAAGACGCTGGTGATATTGGTCACGTGCGAGGTAGGTCTGGACGAGATGTTTGAATTCTCGTCACTGATGTTGGACGTGCAGCATGTCGACCACGCCGTGTACACCGCCATACAACTCGCCATGCAGGCCCGTACTCGTCTCCCTGGATGATCGAGCAACTCGCTCGTTCTCCACGTCCTCCTCGACCGTGCCCTTTCCACGCGCGACAAGTCTGAGCCCTATTCCACCCCCAAGACGCACCCCGACACTCTCCAGCACCCACGCTGGCTCAGAATCTCCATTCGAGCCTAGACCCCATCGCGGTCTCGCATCCCCGCCCTCTCAGAACCTCTACCCTTCTTTGGACATCGATTTGCTCGCCCTTGGCACCATCGACACCCCCACTAAGCCTCACCCACATTGTCTCACCCTCGACCTCGACTTTGACACATCCTGGGCATTAGACGTACCCTCTTCTGCTTCTTCTACCATGTCCTACGCGACAGCCGCTACATCTGCTTCTTCTCCACCCCAAAGTCCCGCCGAAGATGATGTGTTCCGAGTTCAAAACTCCACTGTGGCAGAGGCATTCCCTACACCATTTGCTTTCACCTCCATCCTGGGGCCCGATCATGCAGGGACCTCTTCCCAATCAACCGAGACCCTCCGCGAGAGCCGCGGATCGTCGACAGCGGGCTCTGATCTCACTGTGCTGTTACAGCCAAGGCTCTCTGTGGGATTTGCACAAGAAGGCGTCGCTTCACATGGCTTCTCTGAACAGAGATATCTTCGCTCCGCTATACCTACGCCGTACTATACTGCTCACTCTACCCCAGAGCCAGAGCTTGCTGATGGCTGGCCAAAGGCTGGTCCATCCCGTCTGCCTGCTCTTGATACGAACATAACTGTATCAACTATCCTGTCTGCACACAAGTCGTCCCCTTCCCCTCCACTATCACGCGACTCGGTGGCTGGGCGTCCGCCATCTCCTGCTCCCACTGCAGACTTCTCCATGATATCTCCCCCTAGCAGTCCAACTTTCCATCAGTACAACTCTCAGTTGGCCGAGGACGCTGACGCAGATCCATTCCGCTCCTCCCACATTCGTGGCACTGCGACATTGCCGTTTCTCCGCTCCAATTCAACTTCTGTCGCAAGTTCATTCCATTTCACTGCAAACGGACGAGCACAGAGCATGAATGCTGGCATGGGCTTAGGGCCTCTCGTGGGCAAGCCGAGACGTATGAGGCCTGGAATATCCCGCCTTTGGGAGTCCCTTGCTTCCCCTGCCAAGGGTTGTGTCCAACCTTCTTCCATGCCTCGGGATGCACAGCTCACGCCGATTCCCGCCGCTCGTGCCAAATCGAGTCCAATGCCTGGCTTCTCTGTTGTCCGCAGCAAAACATCACCCATGATGGGTGTTGGACGGAAACTGAAGGAAAAGCGTCGCATCAAACGCGTGAGACGAGGTCCGCTTGAGGTGGATACTGATGTAGATTATGGTGCCTTGGATCCACTCGATGGTGAAGAAGGTGAGTTGGTCGGCTGTACATGTACTGGATGGGGAGATGGTGCATGCGTGTGCGGGTATGGATATTGGGATGTCCATAATTTTACCCAGGAACCAGTGTGCTTGGGTGAAGGAGAAGGAGGTCAGGATCAATTCTCATTACTCTCCATGTGATCAACGCTGAGATGACCTTCTGATAACAGCTCCGAAGATCCCGACACCCCTTACCCGGCTCCCCCCCGAGCTTTTTCTGCAGGTTCTTTCCTACCTACCATTACGCAGCGTCCTCGCAGTTTCCTCGACTTGCAGAGCATGGCGTTCCCTCGCACTCGACATCGGCGTCTGGTGGGGGCTATGGCAAGCACGAGAAGGCGTTCCTCGTGTACCCAATCACACCCCCAGTCAAAGTTCAGACCTTGGGCACCGTACCCAAGACTCCTTTGGAGGTTCCGGACGCCGATATCGGGGTGTCAAGGACGAAGGTATCTACGGCCTCTCAATGCCTACCACTGAACACGAACATGACGGTGAACAATGGGACGAGCCGAGCGGATGGGTTGTCAACTTCGATCGGGCTAATATGAGGCTTAAAGAAACTGCAAGGCTTGGGCATCAGGGTACTAGTAATAGGGTGTTCGTATACCCTGACGAGAAATGCCGAGGGAAGGATGGTCAGCATTCTGATGCTCCTTCCGAAGAGGGAGGTGGGGATGAGGACGAAGTTGAGAAGCAAGAGGCAATGACACCATCGGAACCGCAACCAATATCAAGACATACCCCTCTCACCCTCGATTGGCGTAGACTATACCGTGGTCGATCAATTCTTGAACAGCGGTGGCGGGATCCCGAGGGCGAACCCCGGGTCCTTAGAATCGATGGTCACAGGGATAGGTGGGTCATTGAATATTTGCCTACGTCCTGACTTGACTGTTAACAGTGTTTACTGCCTTGACTTTGATTCGTCGCGTATCATTTCTGGTTCACGAGACCGGACGATCAAAGTTTGGTGCATCAAGACTGGCAAGTGTGTTGCTTCCTTCGAAGGCCACACGGGCAGTGTACTGTGTCTCAAATTTGAGCGTGACTGGGATCTGGGAAGCGACGGGATCTGTCGTGGTTTCATGGTCAGCGGAAGCAGTGATTGCAGTGTGTGTGTCTGGGATCTCGTCTCCACACCTGTAGAGCCTGGCGAGATAAGCAGGGTCTCCTATGCTGGTGGTAGTAGGCGAGGGAAATGGAGAGAGTCATATGCAACTGCAGTCACTGGGAACTTTGGTCCACCCAGGAAGATATCTGCGGAAAAACGTAAAGTTCTCCGAGGGCACTCGGGAGGTGTACTGGACTTGAGAATGGACGAGAAGTGGATCGTCTCATGGTAAGTTCTTCCGCAATTGTCGGGCTTGCAATATTCATATTCGGCATAGTTCCAAGGACGCTTTAATGCATGTTTATGACCGGAAGACGTTGACTCTCCACACGGTCTTGCGTGGACACGAGGGGCCGGTGAATGCCGTTGGGCTGGAGAACGGCCGAGTTGTTAGTGCAAGCGGCGATGGGAAGATGATGCTCTGGGACGTCGAAACAGGTAAATGTATCCGGGTGTTTGAAGGGCACGAGAAGGGATTGGCTTGTATCGAGTTCAAGGCAGGTATCTGTATCTACCAGCGGTATTATATTTGCTCATTGGTGTTACAGGACGGTCTTATCCTGAGCGGATCAAACGACTGCACGATCAGACTGTGGCGTGCCTCGACTGGTGAATGCCTACACACGTTTGCGGGACACACCTTACTTGTCAGGGCTCTTTGTTTCGACCCGAAGACTGGTTATATCGTGAGTACAAGCTACGACAAGAGTGTCAGAGTCTGGGAATGGCATGGGGAAGCAGTGGAGAACAGTGTCTCCCAGCCTGGGGCGGGGCCACCTTCCCGGAAAACCAAAGGCGTCGGCCGATTGGTTCGAGAGTTCAGGAACCTCCACGCCAGTCATATTTTCGATGTCAAGTTTGACGTTGGGAAGATCGTCAGGTAAGGTTTGCTTCCGGAACCGGGCCGCCTGCGGACGTAAGGTTGACTTTATCCCTTTCGTCAGTACCTCACACGACCAAAAGATCGTGGTCCTGGATTTTTCGTATGGAATCGAAGGCGCCGAGCTGTTTGCGTGATCATGAGGCGCATTCCGTTCTTTTTCGACCCTAAATTTTCCTGGACTCAGTGGGCACGGCCGGGCCCGTGAGAGCCGAAGCCACGGTGCGACGGAGCCGCCCAAACTCCGCTGCACATAATGACAATTTAAAGGTTAGTTGGCATGGAGAACTTTATGCTTTATCCTTAAAGGACCCCTTATTTTTCTTTCTTTTGATTGGGTATCGGTATCTCTGGGACTTTGTCTTCCATCCATATTTATTTATTTACGCATCCGGCATTTCTTTCTTGTAATGTATCACACAAACATGGCATTTTTTTTACTTGTTCCCTTTTTACTCCTATACCGACCTTGTGATCATCAGCTTCTTGAATCCTAAGTCAAGGTTTGGAAGCTTCTTTTTTTCTTTATTGAACTCGAATTGTTGAGGGGCAGGAATGTCTCAGCGAGGAGGCCTTGGGGTCTCCGCGCGTGTTCATTAATGAACTTGAGATGATATTTTGAAAGCTCAGATGCATTGTGCCAAGTGTGCATGATGTGATCGGATGGTACGAATTGAGAGATGTGGATGCGGGTCCGAAGCAAGGCCGATATTGAACTAGCTTGTGCGCTGCAGCACGAGTGCTAGAGGTGGAATGATTGAAAAATACGCAGCATCATATGCATGACCTACAAGCGGGATGCATGATGAAACAAGACAGATAAAAATGGTGCATTGTCGAAAGAAAGATGACGATGATCGCGTGGTACATAATGATTGAGAGAAAAAATCGGGGATGCGGTTATGAGGTGTGGAGAAATATGTGTTGTAACATGGCTGGATATAAAACACCATAGGATGCGGAGAAGGATAAAATACACATACAACGCTCCAACGAAACCAAGAAGAAAGTGACCCAAGAAGGAAGACGTGGACTCGCCAAGAGATGATGCAGGACGTGCCATCTAACATCGAAGACTACCCATCAGCCACTGCTGGCGCGATCTTGTTTCTTGATGTTGACGCTGATGCGACGCGCGTGGCCTACCCGCTGGTGTGTGGGAGGTCGATAAGGGAATTCGTGTTCTAGCTTGTCTTTGGTGGTCGCCAGCGCCAGATCGCCAGTCAGCGCGGACGGTGGGAGTGGAAGAACGTCATGTTGGATAGGCGATATTTGATAGTCCTCGAGTCGGGGAATGACAGGTAGTTCGCTCGTCATCATAGGGTCCGAGGCAAAAGGATCAAAGGAGGTCTGCGGACGAACATCCGTAGTTTGATTGCGAATATCGTCGCAACTTGCAGGCAGGGTAGGAGGTGCATAGTACGGGTATGCGTGAGCCATCGGATGATGACATGACGCTGGGTGGACGGGAACTGAATAGGTCACAGGAGCAGGCGCGGGAACAGAAGGCATGGATGTTGGAAAGTACGTTGTTCCGTTCACTTCATACGTCCCTAAAGGAAGGCTAGTCTGGGTTTCACTTGACGGTACAGTTTGTGCTTGCGGTTGGGGCGGAATACTGTGTTGCACGACCGAGGATGGGGCTGCAGTGACGGGAATAGGCACAGCAGTCGGTGCGGGCATAGTGGTATAAAATGGCTGATACGGTTGCCAAGTGTAGTTGGGCCAATACATGGGTTGGTCTGAAAGGTCATTGAGAATGGTGGCACTCTTGTAGGTGTGACGGGAGGACGAACACGGCTGCACCAACTCACCACCAGTGCATCGAGGAGGCTCCGAATGCTCATGATGGATAATACGCGGAGATGATAGCTGTATACCCATCAGAACGCCACCACTGATGGTTCGGTTTGCATCCCCGTATGCAGCAGTCTCGAATCGATGTTCCGCCTTTCGAACAGCTGCGGAAGGCAATGCAGCCACGTCATGGTGACTAACAATGATAAATTAAATACCTCACAATGGCATATACGAGGGGACTTACAATCTGCATTCTGCTCCGGCCGGACACCAGCCTCCTGTCCGAATGAAATGTCTACACGGGTACTTCTTTCGTCTGCTGAATCGCCCAGTCTCTGGCATATGTTCCGCAGAGGTACAGTCAGACGTGGAGAGTAGGAGAGAGGTTGGTGGTGATGGATCCTCGTCGACGAGCTGTGGTCCCTGGAACCGCGGTGGCGATCGCCGTGGCATCTTTTTCTGAATTCCTTGCTGGTTAGATAGAGCGAGTAGTTGAGGCAGAAGTGCGTTCCAATTGAAGAGCTGTTGTGCAAGCAAAGAGGGTTTGATTCCCGACGTGGGCCCATGGAGGAAACTGCACTTTTGACCAAAAGGGCAGTCTCCGTTGGCGAAGTTACGACACAGCTTCGCTTTTGTGATCATCAGTCCTTGATTCCCCTTTGATTCGATCAGGCAAACTCACTACGATACTTTGGATGACGCGACGGTAACGCACTCATCATGCTCAGGACGTGTGTTCTCGGAACCACGGCAAGCAGAAGGACGTTTCCAAGGTGCAGGACACAGATGAAACACTCGGAGACAAAGATTTGGACAACGGGTCGTTTCGGGAGTGAAGAGGATAAGATGGATAATGTATCTGTGACGGGCACGACGAACGCCTTTTAACAGATGAGATGCGGTTTACACGTGGGCGGCACGCGATTATCCCGACCACTGGAGCCACAGCGCCTTATTGTCCAAGTGTGTACCATAATCATGAGCATCACAGGGCGGACATTGGGACAAAGCGTTCAACGGGTCCTAGTGATCGCGCACAAAGAGAGCTGGGAAGGTTCGGCAAGAGACCACCCGGTCAAAGCGCAGTGCGCCATCTGTCGTAACCGGGAAGTGGGCCAGAGGACGGTGGGGACATTGGGTAGTGAGGGGGAGGTTCACGAGGAGGTTGAGCACTTGGTTGGTGACCGAACAAGTTCAACTTGCATTTTTTTTTTCTTCTGCGTTCCCCAGAGTGCTCGGCGAACACCCACGCTACCATAGACATTGTACTATATTATGTAACACAGCCCTGACAACCTCCGAGCGACGGACGAAGACTAAGACGCAAAGACACATAGCATAACCGGGTCATCCTCGACCCTCCCGGCTGCGCTTTGCCCATCAGTTCGGATATCTGGTGGGAATATGCACGGTAATCATGCGAGTCGAGGTTACGCATGGTCCCACCAGAATAATCAACATTGGATAGGCAAATGCAGTGGCCGCCATGAAACCCGCTCCATGGAGGGTATGTCACCGTGATATTTCCTCCCAGGCTTCCATACAATGGGCCCAGCGAACACGGGTCGAACCTAATGCAGTTCGCATTATCCGATGATTTTCACAAGGTAGGATAGTGGATTGATGCGAACCTCGGAATATAAAAAAAGCAGCGGGGGGATACAGCGGTTCTGATACAGGCTGATAACACAAGCAAGCAAAGCAATGAATAACGACGCCGGGAGACCGACGGATGCAGTCAGCGAGTGGTTGTCCGTGGTTGTGCAATTAAAGCGACCATGCATATGAAATAGAGAGCGATATTACGAAGCTGCGCGAAGCGACAAAGCGGTATCCAATATCTCCCGTATCAAGGCTTTGAATATCAGAGCCTCCCCGGGCATAATTATGAATACCGAGAGGCGGCCAGCGCACACAAAATAAAAACTATAGAGGCAGTGCCAACGTCTGGGATATCAGGGAGGCACTGTGACCACCTGGATCGACCATGTGATGTGTACGTTTTCGCGGTGGTAAACTCGTGACATCTTGAAGAACTGAAGTACCTCAAAAAGTTACATTATCCCCCAGTCCATGACAACGCGGATACATACTGTGAATATCAACCCGACCACCCTGCTCCCAGCTGCGCAAGTGCTTGCGCTCGGGCTTGAAGGAGTCGCTTGATGATCGCATCTACTCAGTAAATTTAGGTCCAAGGAGACAAGCACAGAATTTTCCCTACCTCGGACTGAGGAATGGCCTCCAATGTAGTATATGAGTTCGACACATCCGGTTGCCGCCAATCGAGCGACCTAGGGCTGTTGTGGGTCATCATGTCAACCGAAGGCCTGCGTTCCGCAAGATGATGTGACGAATACTGCCAAGTCATAGAGTTAACCGGCCCATCTCATCCGATGAATGCCTGATCTTACGTCTTGCTGATTGTGTTGCGGATGTTGTGTATGTTGGGAATTCCCAACATCCTCATGAGGCAAGGATGAATGACGTGGATATTCTTTGTCGCGACCTTGTGAGAACCGCGGAAAAGGGGATTTGATGGGCCCATATTACGTACCGACCGTTGTCTGTGTTCGTGAGAGTAGCGCAGACACTGATTAAGCCGTTTAGTGAAACTATTCTCGCGCCCTTGCGCCCTAATACTTACTCAATTCATCACGATGTTGCTCGGCAAGGGCTACCTCTCGCCTCGCACGAGCTTCGGCTTCCAGACATGCGGTATACCTCTGAAACGCGTCTTGGGTCTGCGACTGCGCTCGGGACAGTGTGGTTCTGGCATCCTGTAGGAATTGGCCTTGCAGTACAATCAAACATCGGTACTACGCCATTCGATGTGTCAAATATCCTCTGACCTGATGCTCGAGCCTCTTGTATCAACTGCTCATACGTCGCTGTGGAAGGCGACGATGGGGGTCTGATGAGATGAGGACGGTGCGATGTCCCCGGCGAATGTGCATAGTTAGGGCTTGAGACACCGGAAGCGTTCTCTGGACGGCGAATTTTTTTGGTTCACTATATCCAGGAGGATGGGGAGGAAGTTTTGCATACCTGGCTGTAGGCGTGCCATCTGGTCGACTAAACCAGGGGGTGGGTATCCTGGGTCAGATAATTCAGGCGTAGACATTTCCATGGACTCTTCTATATGTGAAGGCTGCGCACTCGGCCCGAGGTGGCGAAGGCGAGGATTGTGAGGGATGCCCGCATTATGTCGCTCGATGAATTTTCGGAGAAAAGTTAATTCGATATCATCGGGCATGACATATGGAGGGCCCTGGATGTCGCCTTTTTGCATGAGTACCTCGAGATGGGACATGGTTTTATCTTTGAGCTGCTGCAGCCATTCGTGCAGCTCCATATGGTCCTGATCGGCACGAGCATCACTGTGCGTCGGAGAACGAGGGGAGCACATTCATGTCAATGACAGGAACTACGCGAACAGGAGGGAAGATGTCGTTACTGACTAGTCTTGGCGTCTCCGTGCTTTTCTCCAGTATGTTTTGGTGAGTTTGAGAGCACGATTTACCTCGTTGTCGAGCGTGCGATACCATTCGCTGGAGCGTCGATTCAACTTGACGGAGAGCACGCCGGGCTGCACTCGTAGCTGCAACACGCAGCGACCTTCCTGGTCAGGAGGCCCCGATGCACCCTTTTGACCTTGATTACCACGGGTAGCACCTCTCGAGACATTGCCCAACTCGGGCCAGGGAAGGTCGTCAGGTATCTGCATCGGCGGGACTGAATCTGGAAGATCGGATTCGCAACCTTATAGTTGCAAACTCAGCACTGGTGGCAACGGAGGGGTACAGCCAAGGACCGCGAAGAAACTGCAGGACTGCGGAGATGTTGAGGAGGATAATAACGGTAGGGGTGGAGTTAAAACTCCTGTAAGATTATCAGCGAACGCTCTTATAATCGGCATTGTACAAGGACTGACTGCCCTCGCCTTAGCGATGCCGCATTCACTGGGACACAGCCTCCGAATTAACCAGGCATCAGAACCCCCCTGGGCGGGATGACATGCCAACATACTCATGGCCCCCTCCTCCCCCCTCGTGTTGGATCTCCTGACACCCTGTTTGACAGGCACTGGGGAAAGTCGTTGCAAAGTTGGGCAAGATCCTGGATTGTCGGTGCAAAGCTGAAAATGGACAACTTCTCACGTTTATATATCACTGATCGCTCACGGTCACTAATTCGCACTTTCCACCGCTATTCTTATATTTGTACAGGCGAAAGATTGGGTATTTCCCGTACATGGATCTAAGCCCACTGTAATTCTCGTCGTCGTGATGTGAACTATTTGATGTTCATTGACAAGAGTGGTGTCATTTCCGATGCGCGCTCGTGCTTTGTACAGCTGTTCAGTGTTCGGGCATTGCCTTACCGTCATGCCGAAAAATCGACGCCCTGAGCCAGCGGCGCAGCATCCGAAAAGTTTATAGTGCATGCACTCCAGCGCACGTATTGTTTCCAAGCATCACCGCCGGACTCGCGGCCCCTGAACTGACCGTGAACCTCGGTCCACGACAAATTGGGCTGTTGAACTTACCAACCGGTGCTCTGCAAGAGACAAACATTGGAGGGTGAGGAAGACATTCGACTGCCCGCAGGTCAAACTACTGACCTTGTTGCCTCCAAACGCGGCACCAATCTCGGCTCCACTAGTGCCAACATTGACCTAGATACAAGAGTCAAAAAGGCACATCCCCACAGTCAACCGGGAACAAACATTAACGATCCCAGTGTCGGAACCTTCTGGACCAATCCATTTCCCAACGTTCCGCATATCTCGCGTCCATAGGCTACTGGAAAGCCCTTGCGGAACGCCGTTGTTCCAGCCAATTGCCTCCTCAAGTTCGTCGAAAACACCAACATTCAATATAGGTGCAAATGTTTCCGTGCTCCAAATGGTGTCAGTCGGATTCACGGACTTAGGAATCGCAATTGTAGGCTGTACAAAGTTCCCCTGGCGAAGACCATCCTGGTCATATCGCTGTCCACCTGTCAATATCTGAGCACCGTTCTCTCGGAGTCTTTCAACAGCATTGGAATAAGTCCCGACTGCGGTGCTAGTATGCAAGGGGCCAAGCAGCGTGCTTCCGACGAGCGGATCTCCAACCCGCACAGAAGTATAAAGTTTCTGGAGTGCATCGAGGAAACGTGGGGCGATATCGCGATGAAGAAACAGTCTCCTTGTCGATGTGCACCGTTGCCCTGCAGTGCCCACGGCGCCAAAAAAGAGCGCAGGTACAGCCATGGATAAATCCGCATCAGGCATGATGATTGAAGCTATTTGATGATTGTAAGCCAAAAGGAGAAACCAGGTATCTCGGGTCAGTCATGAGCCCAAAATCCATACCATTGTTTCCTCCCAACTCTAGGATCGTTTTTCCAAAACGAGACTGGACAGCCCTACCGACCACGCGGCCAACAGCTTCGCTGCCAGTGAATGACACTAGAAAAGATACGGTAAGTATTAAGGAGACGGGGGTCATGAACACCTAACCTAATGGGATATCCGCATCATTGACAATAGCCTCACCAAGGTCCTTGCCTCCGGTAACAAGGGTGGATGCAGCGCCTGGGATCCCATTGCGTTCTAATACGTCGGCGATTATCTTTGTCACCGCGATAGCACATAGGGAAGTGGTAGGCGAAGGCTTCCAAACATTTGCATTTCCAGCTGCAAAAGACAGCGAGAAATTCCTGAGCGGAGGCGGTGGTAAGATCCGACCGTACTTGCACGGGGCGAAGAAATAGCTCCAAATACGCACCATCCGTAGACTGCGACAGGGAAGTTGAACGCTGTCAAGACACCGACGACACCGAGAGGGTTTGGCACTACAATATGAAAGAGGGAACGAAGCTATCAAAGAAGAAAGTATACTGAGACTGAGCTAACCTTCCAGAATGGAGTGACCAGGGCGCTCTGATGCCACGACCCTGCCATTCATCATCCGCGACAAGCCGACAGCATAATCACACTACATAACCGAATGATTCAGCAAAGTGTGCACCTGAGCAACATGTTCCGCCGTACAATATCCACGAATTCTTGTACTTCACCGATACCTTCTGCCTTGATCTTACCCATCTCGAGGGATACAAGTGCACCAAGTGCATCCCGCTAACAGAACCCAGACGGTGAGCAACGGGATGTCAACGGTCAACGCGTCTCACCTTGGCCGCGAGCGCCTCTCGGAGCTGTCTCAGCACATCTCCACGCTGCGGAGTGGGTAACTTCCTGAGAAATGTATATGCTTCTCTGGACTTGTCCAGGGCTTCGCGCAGCTCGGGTGGTGATGCCTACTCCGGAATCAGCCTGGCGGCGGTGATAATGGAATGAAAGAGGGCGTACTGACTGGACACGTGCCAAGACTTCACCGGTGGTTGGACAGACGCTCTCGAGAATGTCACCGCTTCCTCCCCATCTTCCGTCGTACACTCCTGGGACCTCTGTCGTGAATGGTATGTCCAACGCGCCGAGAATAGTAGAGGCTCTTGCCGACAAGTTTCGGACGCTGTATTTGCTGGTGCCACGGACACCGCGAAGGGATGCGACTGTGTTTCGTGATAGCATGATGAAGTCGGAGAAGGCTTCGGGATTGATCAATTGTCCGCAGTAGAGCTAAAGTGCTAGCTGGCAGTGCTAGTTGAACAGTGGACGCACTTGGTAGTCTAAGACGTCTAAGATCCGAGCCTAACTCGATTAGTCTTGGGTACAGCCACGTGTTGACCGGCAAAAGAGCTTCGCCATCACGAAGGGCGATTTTGAGTTGTTCTCCAACTCCGCACACCAAAAGTAAGTTCAGTTTCAGTCCCCATATTCATTTTATATTAATCATACCGCTCGGCCGCCAGGAAAAGGCTGGAATAGTTCTCGCTGTGCTCGGGGTCTAGCAGGCCCATTTCGGATCTGATCTTCGTCGCGATGATGCGGAATCTCTATTTGCTGACAGGGGCACCCTGGCGTGGAAAGCACGGAAAACAATCATCCCAGGCCACCCCTTGCTGCACCTCTCACCCTTGTGGTCCCTGCCGGGTGCGACTATCCCCCTCGGATATCCATGGCTAGAGCAGGGTACACTTACCTTTATCGCGCAACAGTTTTCGACGCGAAGCTCGTATTACGAAAAAAAAAAAAAGGAATATACGCTTCTTGGGATATGACCAACAGGCATCAACTTGTGCTTTCCCGCCCCTTTTGTTTTCTTTCCCCTCCTTGGGCGCATCAGACTTGTCTGATTTCTCCCCTAGCTCAGCCTCCATCACAGACAATGTGTCGACTATTTCGCGATTTGGTCGTGCCTGGTCCTGACTTTTTCCGCCTCATTTCTGGGCTTCCCATCCCGGCCGGGCAATTGACTTTTGTGACGTCGTCATTTGGTCATTTCCACTCGAATTACAACCGTTTCAAAGCGTGCTATATGTCCGTCAGAACTAGCGTGGCTTTCCGTCAAGCATGTGGCCTCTGTACTTATTCATACTCTCAGTCTGCCGCGACCCTTTCGATGGGAAAATAGGCCTTGGTCTACAATCCTCACAAGGTGTTCGTGCGATGAACCAGCCCGAAGAAGCTCGTCCTATCTGGCGCCAAGATCTTCCTCTTTCAACCGAATGGAGGACGTGATGACGGTATGGCGTAAGGTGGCATCATTGCATTGTGGGTGTCCATGCAACGATCAGTGGGAACGTGGAAATGATTGGGGGAAATGGGATTGACATACCTCTCTTTGTTTAACTTGTTTAGAAACTCTATTTGCAGCCCTCCTGCCAGTAACGACCACTGTGCCCTGAAGATGGAATTTCTGCGAGCCCATTGTGCTAACTTGATGATTCGTTCTCGAGCTCTTGATCCTCGGACAGCATCAGCGGCTCCGGATCCGATGTTTTCCACGCGCCTCAGTCGCTGATAGCGCGTCTGCTTGGGGAAACAAAAATAAGGTGACTGTCCAGATACGTAGATGTTGCTTTGTTGCAGGCCAATCGGCCAAGTCCGGCACGGAGATGAAGCTTGATTTTCAGTCCAGCGAATATCTTGTGATGAGACTGAAAGAACATATATGCATAGATGACCTGAGAAAGACTCACACACCATGTTGACTTCCGCTGCAAATCCATCCCACTGTTCATGGGGTTTCTAATGATCTCCGCAAATATCGGGAATCAATGGAGGTAGCGTCCACACATCTTCCCTGCTGGCTCTGTCGACGGCCGGGAGGCACTTGTGGTTGAAGCACGTAATTGTGCCCGACGCTTGCATCCGCGGTCGGGAAGGCACCAGAGAGAGCCTACAAGCTGGTTAGACCCATTGGAGCGCTAAGCCGCCAATATTATACGGTCAGTTTTCCATAACAGAGGTACGCGTGGTTCTGTACGAATACTGCGACCGAGGTCTTCCCTCGTCCAAGAAGAATGGTTCCGTGAGTTGTCTTCATGTAGTACCATGACTTTGAATGACATTTGAGGTCTAGCGAAAGCCATCCAATGCAAATAGGGATTAAGACTGGGAACACCTTAAGAAAGTTGCAGAGTCTGTTTCGTATGGGTAGCTCGGTATATGGCGCCAACTAGTGAAGAGCGCATGAAATTTTAATCTGCTGTTCAAAGTCATCCCTATAAGCCAGAGAAAAAGGATGGTTCAGCATCAATCTCATTTCGCCCTTTCTTTTTCTTTCCCGCCAATGAATCCTTGCCCCCTTTTCTTTTCCTTTTCTTCTTAGGCGCATCTGAGTCGGAGTCGTGTGAGTCATCTCCTGGCTCAGTTTCCAGAGCCCCACGAGTGCTGTCGGAGTGTATCTGGTCTTCACTACCACTGTCATCCTTATCTGGACGAACTTCTTCTTCAGCGGAAGCGGGAGCGTCGAGCTCTTGGTCGTCGTCAGCGTCTTCATCCTCGAAAATATCCTTGAGATCTGTCATCTTGAGTGTATCTTCATGTCCTGCACTGCCTACCCATCTTCCTTCACCGTTTTGGTCGATTACGATCCTTTCGATGGGAAATGACCCGTGATCGGCAACGACACCGAGGAGTTTGGTAGGAAATAGCTGTACAGCACGTAGAAGACCATCTGACGATCCTGTAAGAACAGTGGAGTGGGAAGAGGGGTATGAGCACGGTAAGGCACAGAGTGCATCAATGGATTGTGGGTGTCTACACAAGTTGTGATGAGAGACGTCATAGAGACTGTTCGGATGACCTACCCGGGAACTCTGTCGACACAGTCACCCCATCCTTGACTGCGATTGAATATCGAAAGGATTCCCAATTGGGTACCAACGACGACCTTTGTCCCACTGCAGGTCCCAAAACGGAAGTCTACGATTCCAACACAGCAAAGGAGAGAGGGACTTACTTCCTTATAGCAACGATAGATAGCAACTCGTCCTCCTGGTCCTCAGACCGGGCAAGCGGCTCCAATTTCTTTCCACGTACATCAATAACCGACAGTGTGCCATCTGCGCTTTGAGTTGGGAGAGGGGGACAAAAATAAGTGAAAAGTCGAGAGACAACAGTTGCTATGGGTTGAATAACTACCTTGTGGATACGAGCTGTTTCTTGTCGCCGAGCCATAAAAAGTCGGAGATGAAATCAAAATGGTGGGTATACCGACATATTTCTTGTAAGCTTCGCGGGTCCCAAAGCTAGGGCAGCACATGTCTATGAGCGGGAGTCGCTCATTGTAAAAGTTGACAGACCTGGATCACACCGTCGTCATCGCCAGTGCAAAACATGTTGGGGAGGAGATGTTTCATGCGATTCACAGGTGAGCTACTCAGCCACTGACGATGTCAAGGGATGGCCGGACGGTGCGAAGGCAAGGCACTTACCCGTGCGCATCTTTGCGAGTGTCAGATATCGTGCCTGTGGAGGTGTCGATGGTGCTAGGTGTGTCGGGATTGGAAACACCTGATCAAGTGGGACAAACGTACAAGATGGACTTGGCCTTTCCTGCGGCAAAGAGATGGGAACCGTCTTGGTTGGTAGCGAGACACCGACAAGAACGCTTGGAGGGTCGGAG
>JBBPNO010000303.1:0-30323 GCA_038090915.1 Boletus eberwhitei
CAGGCGGCGAACGTGCTGGTGGACGAGGACGGGCGGTGTATTCTCTCTGATTTCGGCCAGTGTGAGATCAAGTCAGAAGCGCATCAGTCTTGTGGGCAACCCGAGCCACGTAAGTCTGACGGGAACGTGTCTACATGCGTGGAAGCTCACGTCGCCTTTCTTCTTAGATCCAATTCGATGGAGGGCACCAGAGATGCTGATGGGCGATGACCGGCCGACAAACGCTGCAGATGTGTACGCGTTTGCAGTGTGCTGCGTCGAGATACTCGGCATGGGTGACCTCCCCTGGGAGAAGTTGGACGACAAGGCCATCCATGAGCTCGTGTTGGGTGAGTGCACCGATTTTTGGTAAGTATGACGGTCGACGTTGATGGTGGTGTCGCTGTAGACAAGGGTCCACCGATTCCGGTGCTCACTGGGTTAGGTTAGGGTTAGTACTGACGAGGTGTCACGTCTCGAATTGACGCAACGCAACATTCCTCGTGAAACGTGTCGGCGAGTTCCTAGTCGTACCCCTCGCAGCAAGTTCGTGGTTGACGCTCATAGTTGTTTGGCTTTCATCGGGTTGTAGGTATGATACCCTGTAGCGACACTCGATTGTACTATGACCATGTATTTTGAATCACTTGCGCTGATCGAGTCAGTCTTGTCCGCTGAGGAGAGGAATGATCAGGTAGCCGCGCTAGGCGAAGAAGGCAGCGAGGGAAGGGCAATGGGAAGGGGAAGATTGTAGAATTCTAACGTACATTGGGATGATGGCACCCGCAAGATAAAATGTCGACCGTTATGCGATCTATTCGATTCAGAGGTTGGTCCGGCCGGATACCGTCAGTAATAAGAAAAGGGATGTGTAGATGTCATCGTCTCGATTGCCGAGTTATATGACTGGTGGTAACACGGCTGGTGTGAAAGGAGTAGGAAGGAGTAAATAGTGGGGAACGAACCCACCACCTTGTAACATCTAGGGGCGGCACTGCCGACAGATACAAAGCGTCATTGCCGCCCACGGACTCACCACTTGGGACGCAAAATTGGTCAGCGGGGTGATGGCACACAAAAAAACGACGCCAACTACTAATGAAGGTCCGAGGGACGGAACGTGCGCCGGTCTTCTTCAACAGGTATTTCTGAATAGTATTCCCGTCCTCTCGTTCGTCCAGTCTACTCGAGAGTATGAGTAACATCCTAAACGACGAGGTGAATGGGACGTGTGATGCACTCGACGATCTCGACGATTTCCTTGGGGTATTTGCTCGCAAAATTTTGTTTGGTCGCACTGCAATAAGGGCAGTGCGACTTGGAGAAAACGACGATCTTGCTGTTTGCGTTCTTGGACTTGATAAGGGTTCAATGTTGGCATACGCTACCCGGGATGTGTCCTTGAGAATGAATGACACACTCACGTCGACAAATGTTTCGACAGACGTTATGCTGAGTTGTCGCTGTGACAGTGAAGACTCGGACGTGGTGGCAGAAGAAGAAGAAGACGAAGACGAAAAATAGGCGCGAGGAGGGATCCTGAGGGTAAAAGAGAGAGAACGATACATGTATATGGGATGAGATCATCCAACGCGTGCAACCGAATCAGCCCCTCTTTTGTGCTCCGATACACATCGTCGGTCAACTCCTCTCTTAGCGCAATGTCTGAACCCTCCACAAGCAAGTTCTTTTATGTTTTATTGGTCTTCTTCTACACTGACCCACTCGTATACGTTCCTAGGGGATGATACCTTGGAGCGTCATGTCCACTCAGCAGTGTTCGACGAGCAGTGCGCTGCGTATGCGTACTCCAACGAGATTGCCAAGGGCCCCCCATCCGACGATGGCGATGTGGACTCCTCCTCCCACCACAGCAGTCTCTGGGAGACATCCTCCTCCAGCGTTTCTTCAGCCGAGTCCTCTCCCTACGATGTCTCTAAACTCGAGGCCCACCTTTACTATTTCGGTATACGGGGTCCCAGACGCTGGGGTCCCAAGTTGATCTTCCGGACGTCCAAGGATGTCTTCACAGCGCCCTCATGGTCGGAACAAGATCCTCGTCTCATGCGGCTTCTACCGGTCTATGAGCACCACAAACTTAGTAAAGACAATTTATGGGTTATTATTCGTTCTAAGGTTCGTGACCTTCTTGAAGCACAGCAATCCACAGACTGACATTCATTCCAAGGTTGTTGAACTCCTCGACCAGCAAAACATCCAGCATTCATCTGTTGATCTCGTTCGTTTCAGCTGGGTTGAGGAGAATGACGACATTGAGGATGTCGACATCAAGGTCGCCCCATATGAAACAGTCGTTACCACTCCGATCACCATTTGGGTGGGAGTCTTGCCCGATACTCTCACTGGCGAGAAGGCATTCCACTCTTCCAACAACATCCTTGATCTCCTCAAGGAGCACAGCATTTTTGACATCGATGTTGCATACCGTGAGTCGGTGGCCAGGGACTTCAGTGGCCCTGAACTGTTCGCACCAGTCTCAGATCTGGATCCCCTTAAGGCTGTCATTGATCCTGTGACTACTGCACCTGGACTGCCTATCGCTGGCTTGAAGACGCTCAAGAGCCAGGGAACAATGGGCTTCTATTTTAGAGTGGGTAAAGCTCTCTACGGCGTCACAGCCCGCCATGTTCTGTTCCCTGAAGATGAAGGCAATAATGGATACTCCTACATCGGTATGTTTGTTTTCCCAAGAACATGAGCACAATTTTGACTACCCTACAAAGCTGGACTCAAGAAGGAGGTCGTCCTCATGGGCACCAAAGCTTTCACCAACTTTCTCAAATCCATCCAGGGCCATATCGGCACCCTGAACATCACGGTTGGCGTCTTGGAGAAGCGGGTTACCGTGTTAATGGCGAGGTCGGAGGGCAGTGACCCTAATGCTGAGCAGGCGGCAGGCGAACTGGTGGAGACTCAACGCGAGCTGAGCAAGACACGAACGGCGATTGAGGAGCTCAAGAAGTTCTTCGTGAAGATGAAGGAACAGTGGACGAAGCCGAAGGACCGGGTCATTGGACACGTCATCTGGGCACCTCCTGTCAGTGTCTCTACCGCTCCTCATGGTTATACAAAGGATGTTTGTGTCATCAAGCTCGACGAGAAGAAGTTCTCACAGAACTTCCAGGGGAACGTGCTCGACTTAGGTGCGTGCTGATCTGTCTAGTTAAAGTTATCTAATCTAACTGTTCATATTCCAGGCCCTGAGATTGACGCTGCCAAGTTCATCAGCTTGATGTATCCTCGCATCCATGTGCCATCCGATTTTGATTATCCTGTCGAACGTCTTCTCAAGCTCCGAGGCATTCTCTCCGCCAAAGAGATATGCACACCCAACAACAAAGACCACAAAGGCGACCCCATGCGATACGTTATTAAACGTGGCCTCACCACACTAACCACGATCGGTTGTTTGAGTGGATTTGAATCTCATGTTCGCCGTTACTTCTCCCTGGGCAGCCGCGATTCAGTGGAAGCAGCAGTCTACCCCTATGACAATAACTTTGGTCCGTTCTCCAAGGGTGGAGACTCTGGATCCATCATTGTTGACGCCCTCGGCAAGTTTGTTGCCCTCCTCACCAGTGGTACGGGTCCAACCGATTCCTCGGACATCACGTTTGGTTCGCCAATGTACTGGCTCTGGGAGATCATCAAAGCCCAGTTCCCTGGCGCCAACCTCCACTTTGAAGACGACGACAGTTAAGTCTGTCTCTCCCTTCTGCCTCATCCTCTCATACTTGTAAAGTACACTTTCTCATAATGTATATGGTAGTAGTGTACAAATCTCATAATGTACCATGGAATGCATTAGGTAAGTTTACTCGAACTCGAGGTCCCACTACGTCCGAGTCAACCAGCGCCCGAACTCAGCGCCTTGAACGACCGATGGGGCGCTGTCTGAAAAGACGCTGACCGGTGGAGTTTGAGGCGAAAGCGGACGTCGATGTCTCCGACTCGGATGGAATGTAGAACGCGCGGAATCGACTTGCGGCCTTGGAGACCGGCCGAATCATTGGAGGACACGGCAAAAAGCGACCCGGTGTGCAAAAGCAGTGCCGACACACGACAGCGTTCCATGCAAGGCTGGGGGTTAGGAGAGGTTATATCAGGTGAGGACATATATATGGGAATTCTGTGGAAGTTTGAGAGACGCTCCAAGTCGGTGCTGACGAATAGATCCGCCTCACAAGTCTGGCAGGCGAGCCAGCAAGTCGCAAAACAGTGACTACTATACTGCGTTCTCAGACTGCCACACTGACGAGTGGGATCCGGGTATGTTCGCATAACATTCCAAACGGAACCCGCCACAGGAGTGCGGGAGCTGCGGTTGTATTGGGTGAGCTTGCTGTGGGTCCTGCGCTAACTGAATCAGATGGTGAACGCGATGGCAAGTGCTACCGTTTCGATCTGGTAAGATAGTACTTTCCATCCGGACCAGTGCGACGTCATACTAACCCGGCTGCCAGCTGTATATATTC
Organism: Boletus eberwhitei; assembly: GCA_038090915.1. Lineage (NCBI taxonomy): Eukaryota > Fungi > Basidiomycota > Agaricomycetes > Boletales > Boletaceae > Boletus > Boletus eberwhitei. The sequence goes on from JBBPNO010000303.1 coordinate 4,476, forward strand.
CTCTGCGTATAAAAACCCGTCAGAGATGGTTGGTATCCTGGACACTCAGATTTGCTACATGACCATGTCTGCCTCATCCACGCGTTCGCCCCGTCTGACGAGCGTGGCTTCAGGCTATCAGAGTTCTTCACCCCGACTTCCCTCTCCTCTTAATCCATCTCCCAATTCGTTCTCTCCTCCCCTCCCCTCCGGGCACACACCCCGCAACTCGCCAGTCGGTGAGATGTCCGACACCCTCTCCCCACTCAGAGAGCGCATCGACTCCGCCTCTCCCCGCTCATCTCCTGGTGTCGGTCGTTCTCGCACTTCTTCCTTCTCTCGCTCCCCTGAGCGATCCTCCGTCATGGGTATCCCTCTCCAACCACATCGTGCGTATGCACGCCATTCCAGTCCAAATAGCAGTCCGTTTGCACAGGGAATACCCTTCCCTAGTTCCTCTCCCCTTCTTTCTTCGTCTCCCCTCGGAGGTCCTTCTCAATCCTCCGTGTCCCAGAGTCCACGTCCCCTCTCGCCTGCTTCCAACAGTCCGAGGCAAGGCTCGCCCGCATCGATCCATAGTGTACGTTGTTCCCCACTCGTGTATGTGTGCGCGTTCCCTGACCTCTCCACGTGACGCAGACTCGTTCTCAGTTCCAACCCCGTCCTCTCCGTTCACCACCCCATCCCACTCAATCCCATTTCCAGCTTTCCCAAAGTTCCCTCGTTCAAGTCATACCCTCGCCTCCTCGTTACCCTCGTACCCAATCGCTCATTCAACAATCCTTTGGAAACCCATATGCCGCGCAGGTTGCTTCGTCTCCTCCAGGTGATCCGCGCAACAGACACGTCTCTCTGGGTGCTGAATCGCGTCCGCACCCGTCCACGCGGGCAAGTCCCACGCCCGTTGGTTATTCGCTTGCCCAGGACACATCGTCCGTGATCAAGGGCAACTCGACCCCTCTGAATGAAGCCCCCATCCGCTGGTGGGGTGGACGAAGAGGCTGGGAAGACGACTGGGATAATGTCGCGCAGCAGTCCCAGGCATTTAACCCCTACGCAACCCATGGTGAGCTCGACGGCACGATGGGAATGGGATTCGTCCAGCCCGGCTTTGGGAATCCGTTTTCGTTTCGAGACCGCCTCGGGCGTGGCGGGGGTGGTCCTGGCGCGTTTCTGGACGAGGAGATTCGTGCCTCGTTTGATAGCGTCGGGGGCGTAGGTACTGGGTTTGCGGATCCGCTGACACCTAGTATTGTTTATGCACCGATGGGTGCCAATGCTGGCTATGAAATGGAGGGTGTCCCTGTCCCTCGGGCTGTACCCGTCCCCATGGCACCTGGGACAAATTCAAGGATGCGGGCTGATAGTCTTGGCTACGGTGAGGTAGACGTCGGACCACCGCCTGTCGAGGCGGGCTTTGATATGCAGAAAACGCCAGACACTTTGGTGCACCGCCACTCATGTCTTGTTCATTTGCCCGGAAGCGCGAGTGGGTTTGTTCCCAATGGAGTAGTGAGTGGATGCTTTTTTTCTTGTGACTCGGACCTAAATTGTTTGCCGCGCAGATATCTGTGCAAGGTCAGGAGCCCGGACATGGCGGACATGGACAAGAACACGTTGGTGGGCGCAATCGCCGATTCAGCAATGCGTCGACGCACTCGTCGACATCGTACGCCTCGTGCATGTCTGGACCATCGCAATCACAATCACAATCCCTATTGTTGTCCTCGTCGCAATCTCACACAAGTACTTGTCCTTCCTTGTGTTCGCTCGGTATCGGAATTGAGGAAGCAGAGCGCGAGGGGCGCCGTTCAAGGACATTTTGGGGGCGGAGGAACTCTGGAAGCACTAGGAAACAACAGAGCAAGGATTTGAGCCACGGTACCGGTGGGCACAGCGAAGTTGTCTGTCAGGGGTGCCAGTCTTCCCATTTGGTGCGGAGTGGCGAGAAGGGTGGGTTGGTGCACGCGGACGGTCTGGAAGGAGAACGCGCGGATGATGTCAAGGCGGGGGAACCCGTGGAGTGTCCCGATGCGAATTCGAAGCAGTCTGTCACACACGCACACGAGAAGGATACAGTGAAGCATGGATCCCTGTTCTTCCGCATTGGCCTGAAGCACGGAGACGTGTCGAACGACCAAGCCCAACGAGAGGGGTATATAAGGGCTGAAAGGGTGTGTCTTGTTCGCTGTTGCGTTTTATCGGTCATTAAGGAACCACAATCATAGTGTGTTTCGTTGGCGATCACGTCTATTTTGTCGGCCAAGACCATCGCGATGATGTCGCCTGTTGGGGACGCGCTCGTAAAGGCGAAAGAATCAGGTATGTTGTTGAACTGATTTGCAGGGATGTGCTCCTCCTGAACCCGTGTTAGCCATGTTTGTCGGTCACGAACTCGCACCAGTGGTTAAAGATACGCTCTCTATATCCACTGATGTTCTTTCGCTTGCCTCTCTTCCCGGTCTCGAAGAGGCGGCCAAGGCATTATTGAGCGTTTGGGACGCGTGTCAAAAAGTTGACGTGAGTGCCTCGTCGGTTTGGACCCGCATATATTCTCCTTCTGATGCTCTGCTTCAAAAAAGACGAACCGTCTATCTTGTTTGCGTCTCGCAGAGCGTTCTGCAACGCTCCTCTATTCTGTTCGGTGCGAGATTGACGAAGCAGGTGTAGATACTGCCATGGCTCTCGCTGAGCCTGTTCAGCGGTTGTGCGCTGCACTTGTCCAGGTGCGTCGAAATGGACTCGGATTGTTCCCTTTTTTTCTCGGCTCAACTGACGTTGTCTTGCAGATCCGGACGTTTCTCGAGACGCAGCTCCACCGACCGTTTTTGAAGCGGTACGTGAGGAGGGAGGAGATTGCGAGGGAGCTTGTGGCGTGTAACGAGGCGATCACGGATGCTGCTTCGAGGTTTGGGGTGAGTTTCTTGCATTCCTTTTGGTTGTATGCGAGCTGAGCGCTGAGTGACTATGCGTTTACAGAACTCGGTTCAAATCCGCACATTTCACGCGGTGTGCTCGGCGGCGAGCGAGTCGAGGCGGTTCGCACAGGAGGCGCAGGCGCTGCTGACGTTGGACCACCAGATGATTCAGAGGCAATATGCAATGATGTATGAGCAGCAAGTGCAGTCGTGGCGACAAGAGGTGGTGGCGGAGTTGTCAAGTGAGAATGCCTTGGGTCTCACAACAGATGGCGCATCGGTGGGCATGAACCGGCATTCACGTGGGGCTGTGGGCGAGGAAGGTGACTGCGATGGCGGTGGAGGCTATTTGACGCCTCCACCTGCTTATGGACCGCCGGCGCAGCCGCCACCACCGACGATGGCAGGCCCGCTGGGCAAGCTGATGTCGACCGGATCTGGATCTGGATCTGGACAAAACACGCCCACACCGTCCATATTGTCGGGGTATCCATCTGACGCGACGGATCCCAGTGTGTCTGCACCGCCGACGCCGACGCCGACCAGAGCCACGTTTGTCGTAGAGGAGACCAAGACGACGACTACGAAGACGGAGACAACGACCAGTCACCCAGCATTTCCGATGTGCGCGCTCGTGGAGCTGCATCGGGCCCAAGATTCGGTGGATGCGGCTGTGGACGAGGCTGCCCTTCGAGGGACGTTGGCGGGTGCGTTGGACGCTCACAATGACGTGGGGATGGTTCGTTGTTTGCAAGTCGCTAGAGGAGAGATTCCCGAGGCTGCCGAGACGCTCCGGCGGGTGCTGGGCGCGGGTGTGAAAGCGGACGACTGCATCGCATTGGAACGCGGGCTGCATGGTGTGGATGTGGGGAATACCGAACTCGATAGGAAATTCATGCAGAGTGGGATCGAGGCGATGACGAGGCTGACGAGTGTTGCCGTGGAGCAGCCCCGATGTGAGGGGGAGCAGGTGGGGCTTGGCAAAGGCACTGACGCTGGCGCCGTTGGTGCGCCAGAGCTGCCAAGCTGGACGATTACGAGGTATTTCACTATGATCTCTGCATGGACCTCTGCTAATACACGCACGTACGCATGACCGACAGATACGAGGTTATTCGAACGCGCAAGATTGGTGTCGGGTTCTTTTCGGACGTGTACCTCGGTCATTGGCGCAAACGTTCTGTCGTAATCAAGGTGTTGGCACACACTGTATCCCGGGAGGCGTTTGTGCGCCACATTGAGTTGTGGCACGCGCTCGACCATCCGAACGTGTTGCCGTTGTATGGTGCAAGTAGTGCAGTAGGGGAGAAGCCGTGGTTCTTTGTGAGCAGGTTGTGTAGTGAAGGCAATCTCGTGGCTTCGCTCAAGCGCGCGAGGATGGCGGGAAACGGGGCAATGGTGCGTGTGGATCCGTTGAGGTGTATGCATGAAATTGCCAAGGGAATGGCGTATTTGCATGGATGTGGAGTCTTGCATGGGGATCTCAGGGTGGGTTTTATATACTACATTTGGTGTCGGTGGCTGACAATCCTTTGACAGGCGGCGAACGTGCTGGTGGACGAGGATGGGCGGTGTATTCTCTCTGATTTCGGCCAGTGTGAGATCAAGTCAGAAGCGCATCGGTCTTGTGGGCAACCCGAGCCACGTAAGTCTGACGGGAATGTGTCTACATGCGTGGAAGCTCACGTCGCCTTTCTTCTTAGATCCAATTCGATGGAGGGCACCAGAGATGCTGATGGGCGATGACCGGCCGACAAACGCTGCAGATGTGTACGCGTTTGCAGTGTGCTGCGTCGAGATACTCGGCATGGGTGACCTCCCCTGGGAGAAGTTGGACGACAAGGCCATCCGTGAGCTCGTGTTGGGTGAGTGCACCGATTTTTGATGAATATGACGGTCGTCGTTGATGGTGGTGTCGCTGTAGACAAGGATGAGCGTCCACCGATTCCGGTGCTCACTGGGTATGCCGAGGTCGTCGACGCAGTTGCGAATGTGGTGCACTCGTGTTGGGTTCGCGAGCCTGATCACCGGCCGTCGTTTGCAAGCGTTGCTGCTTCGCTGGAAGAAGTTTGGATACTTCAGGGCCATGACCACGCTTCGACGTCGATGGTGATTACCGGGTCGGTATCTATCACGTCGACAGCGTCTTCACCTGCGGACGAACAGTATGAGACTGCCACTGAGAGTATGACGACTGACATTGAGGAAGAAAACATGGATGGTATGATGGATATACCGTTGACCAGTCCCGGACCAGCGCTTGGGGATGGCAATGCGCTTCGTTCTGTGGTTCACGTAGAGGGTACGCAAGTTGCGTCGGGTGTCCTCGATCATCAGGATAAAGACATGCCGACATTATCCATTCCGATGAATGGGTTGCATCGCGACGCGAGAAACGAGGAAACCTATCGCCTCCTTGTGAGATCGAGCCATGCATTCCACAGTTCACGTGAGTTTGTTTCCTTGAAGCCATACGGGATGTTGAACCAGAATGACTTGGTTTTTTAGTGACGCTTCCTCTGTGGTCCCCGACACGCGTCGAACTCGGGGCGGTTGGATACCATTCTAAGCCCAAGGGCGAGTTTATCACGTTGTTCAATGCGATCGACCCTCTCCAGAGTTGCGAGGAGCGACTCCGTCGCTTGCCATCCATGTACGGGTATGGCAAGTTTGAGGTGCAAAAGCGGGAGGACGGGAAGCGGAACGTGGCACAGCGCGGTCTCGACGCCATTTCCGTATTTTTGACGTTCAAGACGCGAGGCGATCGGTCGCATCCGTACGTGTTCGTTTCTTGAGAATTATGGCAGTACCAACGAGATGAATCGACTAGGGAACGAATCGCACGACAGTATGCGTTCCCCCTCGTCCAAGGGAAACCATCGGCGAATTTGTGCGTGGAAAAGACGGTGCATCGGTACATGGATCAATTGGAGGCACCCATGACATGGTTTAAGCAGCATGTGGACCTCATTCTGGAAGTGTATGCGCCACGCCATGCGATTCAAAGGGAAGACTTGATTCTGGGCGAGTAACGCGTCGTGCGGTCGTTTGTCGAGTCTGACACGTGCTTTTCCTCTACAGTGGTTGGGACGTTGGATGCACCAGACTGGGCGGTGTTTGTCTCCGACGATCATTCCGATGGTCGGGCACAATTCAACGTGTTTGCGGGTCGGGAGAAGGGCGAGCCGTGGGGTATGTATACCATGGAGCGGGCGATCAAGGCTGGGAACGCTGGGATGGGGCGATGGGTGGACGTGGGCCAGGGGACGTTTGCGAGCAAGGTGTCGTGCGTCACGCTGGGTGGTCACGATGTCGTAGGTGAAACGGTGATGTTGGCGGGGCTGCGGTTTGAGCGGGGAATGCAGGTGCCGACGGTGATGTGAAGCTAGATCGTTGTTTTTTTTGGTTTTTTGATACTTGTGATGTGTCGATTGATTTGTATTCGTGTCGAGGATGACGGACAATATTTTTTTGGCTTTGGCTGTGGGATGCACGTTGGGGGATGAACGTGTTTACGTGGTCCTCGAGTATTCCGTACGATCTCCACAAGGCGAACGGTTTGCACGGAGCAAAAACGAAGACCGTGACATGCAAGTCCTCCAAGTTATCAATAAATTTGCTCGTGTCGTCATAAGTAACTGGGAGTCGATCTGATTCTGAGTGTCCTACGCATTTTTTTTAATTTTCGTTCTTACTTCTGGTGTGAGCGATGTGGCAGGCTTTCCTGAGCGCTCGGGCATGTGTATCGTAATGCGCATGTCTGTCAAGTCGTGTTATCGTGTTGGACGCACTGTGCAGACTGTACCATGATTACTGGCGAAGAGTACGAGCAATATGGAGGTGCTGAAACGCTCGGATCTCCGACTAGGTTCGGCATTTCGACAAGGCCCTTGCAAGTTGGTTCGTTTCCAGTCTATCGTTCTCGTTCTCGTGCTTTCATCACGATAGACCTCTGTTCGCTCCATCGTCGTACGTCAAATCTTTGAAGGACTCTAGTATGGGATTACACACGCGCAGTACTCACGAAAAGGATGCCGGGCTGGGATGTCCGCTCGACGAATGTTAAAGCCAGAGTCTGACCTCGGCAAGACATGTACATGCGATTTGTATGCGTCGTTTTGTGCTGGCGTCTCAGCACCATTGCCAGTGCACAAGAACGGTCATTGATTCAAGTCCTGTATTGATAAAGAACAAAACCCTGTTTTCACCTTGGCAAACTTTGAGGGTATTGTGGGAACAAGACGTTACAGTAACGGCAAGTTCTGGGACTCCTTTTGAGACATGTCCCGTTGAACTACTGGCCCGAGTATTGAAAGCGAAATGTGCCCTTGAGTGACAGCTCTGACAAGTTTCAGATGTCAGCAACGACTGATTGAAAAAGTAGAACTGTGAGAAGGGCGAAGAACTACAGAGGCCGATTCATTGAAGGAACAAGCGAAAATTTGAGACCGTATCAATGATTCCAGTGTTTTTTGTACCCGAAAAGTTCCGCGGCTCATGGTACACAGCATGTCCATGAATCACAGACGCTGGCGGTGGGCGAATACAAAATAACGTTCACAACGTTCAGGTGGACTCCGTCCCCCCGCTCGAGACAATTCTCAAGACAGGATCCCAATGCCACCACGCACACACAAGGATACCGTCGCTCTGCTCGCAAGGATACCTGCCATATTACAAATACCCCCGCGCCGGGGAGACCTCGCGGAAATATATGCACGCCTCAAGACCCGCTCACCGCACATCAAGTTGCTTTCCATCCTCAGATATGCCGCTTGCATCGTGCTTTTCATCAATTTTGGGTCTCTGCCGTTCGTATGGCACTGTGAGTCTCATCGCAACCCTTTTTTTTCTTTTCGCTTGGGAGTCGGACATATGGTGGATATCCAGTTCATTGACTCGTTTTTACCGTAGTTCGTGTGCTCTGGCCGATACTCTTGTTTAGAGTCAAAAAATCGATGCTCCGTTTGAAGCTCGTATTCGCCTCCGAGAAGGAACGAGCGAAGACGCTTTTCGCTTGGGGCGAAAGCCAATCGCCCGTAGGCGCTAACCCATTCGAAACCACCATCGTGTACAGGCGATGGGCAGGTGCGTATTCAAAGATCCATTATCATACAGACTCGTGTGATTCCATGGTTTCTTTTCTTCCAGGTATCGACGATATCGACATGTTCGGGATACATCTCAGTAATTCGAGTTATGCCAAGGCACATCTTTTTCCCCATGTCGCCTAATGCAAACTGACCCGTCCTTTAAGTAGGCATTCGATTCAGCGCGCTCAAAGTCGCTCGTCAAGTGGTTCCCCGCCTGGGGTCGTAGCGGAGGACAGATGGCCCTCGGTGGTGAGTCACCACGTCATACCTGCTGGTCCAGACAAAGTCCGAATCTCGACCCTTGTTCGCTTCTCCAGCAACCCACTATCACTTCCTTCGCGAGATCCCGCCTTTAGTGCGGTATGAAGTCCGGCTCACGATCGGCTCCTGGGACCATAAATGGGTAAGTTGGTCGATGCTTCCAAGTTCTGATGCAGCAGATGTGATTCGTCTTTGATCCGCTAACGATTTACTTTTTTCTACAGCTGTACGTTGTAGCGCGCTACGTCACACTTCCCAGCCGTAGACACGCCACCCGCCCATCGCCCCAATCCAGTAACCCGTCCACCCCCAACGGCGGGCTCGCTCCTGCCAACAATGGGTCCGCCAACGTCGAACACGCCGTCGCCGACATCATCAACACAGATCACAGCGGGACGGGTAATGCACGCCGAGTCCCCATTGTCGAGCCGGACGGGGCGATCTTGCATTGCGTCGCTGTATCTCAGATCTGTTTCAAAGGGGGCCGCATCACCATTCCACCGGCTATCGTCCTCGCATCGGAAGGGTTTACGAAACCGTATGGCGACGGTGACGGTGACGGTGACAGCGTCGACAACGCGAGCACGCGCTCGTACTCGCATGCCAACCCTCCGCCAAATTGGATCAAGTCCCAATTGCTTCGAGTGCCCCCTCACGGAAACATGGACAACTTTCGTGCTTTCCACCGTGGTAAATGGCGTGATGTCCCCGAGGGCGAACGATGGTGGGAGGACGCCCTTGGTGGATCGATCGAGACGAAGCGCCAGGCGAATTTGGGGATATTAGAGTCGCTCAAGCTGGGGTTGGAGCGGACTCGAACATTGCATCGAAAGGAATGACGTTGAGGCTTAAATTTTGGCCGCATCCTTTCTTTATATATCGACAATTGACTTATCTTTGTCGTTCATATATTTCAAGCGTCTAGTTATTAGGGTTTACGACTCGGAGTTAAGCCAAAGAGATAACGTGTACGAATGAGCGAAAATGTAGTGTACGACATGGACGATACGAGTGCTTGGACCAAAAGTGCCACTTCCAGAACCAGGAGAGGTTGTATTGACTTGTGTGCAACTTACCCGAAACGGAGAGTCACGTGATGTCAGCCTGAACGTCCCGACGTTCGGACAGAACGCGTCACGACCGATCCATTTCGAGCACATTACATCCGACATCGCACTTATCATAGATAAGTCATTCAATCCAGGGTACGCTCTATTGAACCCGGTGTCAAAAATTCCGACGTTGCGCCTCTTCCTAGGTTTGTATTTCCATCCTGAGTACGTGGCACGCGCCACGTCCGATCTGTCAACTCATATCCGACGTCGGACGGCTCCGCTATCGCCTCCACGTCGGGTATGTACAATCCGTTTTTTTTTTGTGCGTGGTCTCGCACTTGATTGCCAAATTGGCTCCGTCACGGTATGGTATGATAGACGCACATTGGAAAGTAAGTTGGTCTGATATTCTTGGCTCGTCGGGCACGATGGTTTTTTTTTTTTTTTCCGCTGTGTGGAAACTCACCCAGCCCAGTCCAGCCCACCCTCTGTTTGCGTGCCCTACGCCCAATGACAAACATCCAAGTCGTACTTGGACCTCGATACTCATCCCCTCCCAACTCTCGTCACCTCCCTCCCGCTCTCCCTGACCGCACCTCCAGGGCCAACTCGGGCAGTGTAACGCTCCAGCGGTCGCCACCCCCTCGCTCCCGGGGCACGCGATCGCCATCAACACGCCTGCCAAACTATAGTAGCGTGCGCCATGACAACAAAAATCACAAACTCTCGAGGTTGGTCGAGAACCCTGCCTCATAAATAAATAGATAAAACGAGACAGCCGATTGAATTGCAAGCGTCGACCTGGTCTGGAGTAACTTACCGTACTGTGCCCGGATCCTGGGGATGTGTTGTCAGGTCAGTCTTTGAAAATGTCTCACTTCCGATCGAGTGACAGCATTGCAAATCCGGGGTCGAGTACTGTACATTGTAATGGAGCTGATGGTAAAGAACAGGTGTATCGACAGCAATCCTCCATAAATATACACATAGCTATGCTAACCTGGACATCAAAAACCGAAACAGAAATGAAAGAACAAAAAGTGAGTGAATAGCCTCCAGGCGGGGCAAGTGTGCTCGAGGGGTTGGTCGTATGTATGTCAATGAGGTGTCTTGCACATGGATCGACTCGGTTCAGAACAGGGCGTCACGTATCCCCTCCCCATTTTCATTTTCATCTAGTCCTGTCATGCTTTAACATCGCCGATGACGCTCGACGGTTTAGAACCGTACAGCCCAAGCTCGATCACGTCGACGTGGCTGTCTCCGTGCTCCGCCCTGCCACCGCCGACCGTACTCCACGACGTATTCCGACTCTCACTCAGGTGAGCACCGTCCACGTTACCAAACTTGCCCTCAACACGGGTGGGCGGGGAGCCAAAGCTGAACCTCCCGATGCTGCTCGCAGGGTTTTGATCCGGCACCGTGCCATTATCTTCGCTCAAACTCTTGCCTTGATTCCAAGCCTTGCCGCGAGCGATCCATAGTATGATCAAGAGCGGTGCAATGGCCTACAAGGGGGACATGTCGTCAATTCAGATCTACGCATTCCGGAATCGGGTGCATCTTTGCACCATGTCACGGCTCACCTGAATGTGGGGCATCGTCGCCAAGATGACCGTCTGTCCTGGAGACTGTAGAATGTACAAAACGAAAAACACGACCGACCATGCGGCATAGATTGACGCAGATTCGATCAACACGGTCGCAATACTCATGTAGGGGGTGTCCATTCTTCGACCTTGGCAGTGCATAACGTACGTAACGTGAGCAGGATTGAGGCAACAAGAAACCATGTCACGTTAGCGAATACAGCCCCGTCGTTCAGATGGTGGTGCTTACCAAACACGCGTTGTAGTCGGACCTTGTGCCAGTACAGCCGCGCAGCAATCAACATCGTTGCGATAACGCACAACGAGAACGAGAGCACATAATAAGAGAGCAGCAAGTCCTCTGAGAAGAGGTATATCTTCCCCAACCCGGCTTCCGTCTGTAAGAGAAGGGCACTCAACACTATAGCGAACCCACATTAGTCCTGGACCATCCATGACAGACATTGTTTCACCCACCCATGACACCGACGTACACCGCAAATAGTACAAGGATCATCCATCTCGCATACGCCACATCACGATAAAACACGATGAATCTGCCGAGCTACAGACACTAACATCAGCTTTGTCAAACACGTGCACAAGAACCGAGACTGACGATCAGGCCATCCGTCATCCAAAGTATCATCAGGGAGGAGAAGTCGATCATGACCATGACCTTTTCACCAGCCATGTACGAGATGTAAAACTGATAGGGACCTCCGGGGTACAATCTATTATTGACGTAGGCCACGATTGCATTCTGAGAATTGCCAGCGGTGTACAACGTCGCCAGGACGAACAAGACGGAGGTGTAAGCGATGTAAAAAAGCGTCCTGCATCGCATCGTCCGGGAGCTCGAGAGCGATCGTGGTTGTGACCCGGAGCGCGAATTGTGCCGATAAAGCCTCTTGATGAGGAAATAGGTGACCAGGCCGTAGAGGCAGGTTATGACGCCGTAAAAAAACCCAATGAGTGTCGTGGCCGATATCAAATCGATGCGATCGTTGAGGAGGTCTATGCTAGTCTCACTGCTCCCCGTCGTGGTTGAGTTCGCAGCGGTCACATTGACCGTCGTGGTCGTCGCAGCCACGAGGGCCGTACGTAGTGCCAAAGGCATAAGAAGGTGAAACTCGAGTCGGGGAAGTGCAGCGGGCAGGCGATCAAAATGAAACTTGAACCCTGGCCCAGCCATTATGAATGAGATATAAATGAGCGTGCGCAAGGGGCGACACGTCAATACGGATATGCGTGGCAGTAAATTTCGGCGTGGGATGATTGAACTCTGATAAGCGTGATCCGAGTAGCGATCGGTCCATTTCATTCGCTTGTCAGAGCGGTTCAGGGTCACGGTTTTGGAAATCCGAAATCGGAGGTTGGGGATGGGATTACGCAACGTCACGAAAGGGAGAGTAGAGTTGTAGGAAGAAGTGGTGTCTTGTATAATTTTGCAATCCAAGTGAGGTACTTCTGGTCATCGCCCCGTCGTTTGAATAATTAATGAGACGGAACAAGCTCCGATATTACTGATTCAAGCAGACTAGAGCGAACCAAAAAAAAAACATTGTTGGAGCGAAAACTGATGCGTCAATTTCAGTTCTAACACCGACGAAGAAAGTGGATATAACGTACCACGTAGAACGTAGAGCCGAGCAACTGAAATGGTATCAGTGAGGACATGAGCACAAGGTATGAGCGCTCACACGTATGACACGCTACAGTAGAGGCAGCACGCTTGACAAGAGAATGCTCATCAAGGGTGCTCGTACGCACGCGTGCCATTGCTCGTCATACGGTGTGTAGCAGAGTGTCGCAAGAAAAGTTATTACTAGGCATGTTCTGACGCGGGTGATGTATAATGGTGGTCGTCTGCTGTGACTTGAACTGACACTTTGGTGTTTCTATCGAAGGCAATTATTAGCTCTGTCATGGTCTTAAGACATGCCAAGGGTCAAGAAGCGAGTCGGTGTGGTATCAGTGAGAAGAAGATCCAGACGCCAGAACCGTTGGTTCGCTCGACGGGAATTGCCGCAGTCTGAGACTCCGTTATGTCGGTTGGAGTTGTCTGGTATGGTTCAAACGTTCAGGGTCTGGTTGTTCTCCTCGGGTACAGTACTGATAGATCTGACTTCAAAGTGATTGTCTCAGTTCCTCGTTCTTGTCGCTAGGTGGCGTGTAGCTTGCAGTGATAGCTCGCCTGAAACGTCTCGTGCCTCCTTATCAGTGTGACTGGACGGTCGGAAAGGAGTTGGAACCACATGTCTCATGCCTTCCCACCGCTGGCAGTCACGATCCCACCACACCCGTCTCTCTCCCAACCCACCACGATGAACACTACCTTCCCGACCGTGTCCATCGACGTGGTATGTCCCTCGCCAGATACCCAGTTCCCCCAGCTTGCCCTCACGCTCGATGTGTTCTCCACCGTCATGCTCCGGGAGCTCAGATCCTCGAACGACAAACCGCCAAAGAAGTCCTCCATGCGATCCTGCACGCTATCCTCTTTCATCGTCTCTTTGGAACGGTCAAACCTCAGACGTTTGACGTGCTCGACGTGACCATGGTCAGCGCCGCTTTCACCCCAAACCGTCCCTTTTGTATTACGACCCTGCTTTTCCCCATTCCTTGCTTCGAGTTCTGGTTCGGGATTGTGATTACTGACGTCGATGTTCTGCTTCCTTTTTTTTTTCGGACGACACATGCACCAACTACATATCGAACACAGCCCGGCGTTGCAGATCCCGAAATGGAACAGCTCGTCAACGAGAAAGTAGATGTGTTTTGGAAAGGGATCGAAAGCGGGACAAACAAACGTGGACAGGTAACGTCTCACTTTTTTTTTTCTTCGTATCCTAACCCCCCTCGTCCGCAACCACTTTTTTAAAATACCAGATCCTGGTCACCTTTTCGGAAAAGAAACCGAAAAAGTCGTGGTTCCAGGTGTATGTCGGAGAGGAAGACGTTCCATGGGAACAATGGTGAGTTCGCCCCCGCTCTCCCCCTTCCTTTGTTCTCATTTCTACGATTTCCCCTCGCGCCCAGGATCGTCAACGCGGAACTGAGACAGCCAAAATCAGATCAAGGTACACCTTCGCCTATGCGTCCCATGTTATTCGTGCTTACGCCTCGTTTGCGTTTGCACGTCCATTGCACGATATATGACGCCTTTCCTCTGCGATACACAGACCGTCACGAATTCAGCGCTACCCTCGCCACCACCCTCACCAAAGCCCTCCATGTCATGCTCACCCATACCTCGTCCGAAACGGGTCGTACGGCTGTTCCGCTCATCACCAATGCTACCGGCATCTCGCCGTTTCCTATTCGCATCACGGTCAAAGTAGACGGAATCGAAATCGGGTGAGGGGTCTTTGGATCGTTGCTGGACATCATCATCGAGGTAAATCGTTCCGTCGAATAGTCCCCATAATCGCGAAATCTCTAGTAATACAGACGGCAACTGATCCATGTTACGGTAAAGTCCGAATGCAGAGTACTATAGCTACACGCATAATGATGTCTAGTACTGCGAAGAATTACAACAGAATCGAGAGCGTCGCCACATCTATCCGTTCATCTGTTAAACGTTCACCAAAGTCGAGCGCGATGCGTCCCAAAGTCGTCCACGGCTGCCTGGTACACCGCGTTAAACGCCTCCTGTTTGCGCACCCGACTCTCTTTTCCAGTGCGCTTGAACAGTTCTATACACGTCTTCAGTCATCCACTCACGCTCAAGTTGTCAGCGGAAATACGTACCAAGAAAGCGTTCACCAACCCACAATCGCAACGGTGCATTCCCAACGCCATCTTTGGTTTGCATCTCGCCAGAGAGCGGCACAGGTCCCTCCTCTGCCTTCTTTGGGTTGGCGCCCATACCCGCACCGAGCGTCTCACATACGGCGAGGACCTCCATCGCATGCGCCGGGGCAGTATATACGTATTGCGCACCGACGACAGCCAATACCAACGCACGTAGATAATTATCCCCCGCGGCGCTGAGCAGCTCGAGCGCGTGCTTCAAGAGCGATTTGGATCGGATGATGTGCGAACGTGCCAGCGCAGCCGAAATGAGCTCCCCGAGTGCGGGCAGTGGCGCGGACGTGCCCGATGAACACCGCGCGAGCGCATCCTTGACGAGGGACGTGGTGGAGGCGTCAAGCTGCAGGTTAGCTTGTTCTACAGGAGGAACGGAGGAAGGAGGTGGAGATTGAATAGCAGAGAGTCCAATATGGAGAAGGGCTTCGCCAGCACGGGCTGCCGCAGCTATGAACCCCCCGAGTGCTACACTAGACCCAACAGGACCCGCGCCATCAAGGTGGGCGGCAACACGATAGCATGTTCCTGCACGCTCCGTATCGCCAAGAGCATGTGCAAGGTGTGCATGAAGAAGTGAAATGCGAGCAGCATAAACAGGGAAGAAGTCGTGCGTGCGCGTGTGGGCAATCAACGTAGCAAGATGCTAACGAGGATAATTGAATGGCGTGATACCTTAGACATATAATAAACTCACGCTCTCTGCAGCTTCAAAGTCACTCCTTTGGATTGACACCTAGAAAGTGCAAGTGTAAAAACAGATATACTTCGCGACGGTGAAACTCGCTTACGGTAACAAGTTCACAAAGCAAGTCCGCCTCAATTCTGAGGGCGCGTTGCTCGACAGCAGTTACATCACCGTAAGACGCCCACAGCGGAACTGGAGGAATGAGCAAATGCTTGAGTCACCCGGGAACTGAGAGGATGAACGAAATTTACCATTTATTCTGATAGAACCTTCTTCGCCCAGACGACCTTCCTTACACTGCACCACTCCACACTCTGCAAACACTCGTTTCTTGGGGCGACGAGACACTGGGTCCCGTTTCGCGACAGCAGAGACAAGAAAGGTGAGTAGAAACAGGATGTGTGGGTGAGTTGTTTGTAGAAAAATGGAATCGTGTCCTGGAAGGTGGATCTGGTGGAAACTCAGCGCAGGTAATCAAGGCGGCAAAGATAAGGCATACTTCCACCAGTCCATCTGAATTAGCACCACCTACCAGCGCACCACCATCCATGAGAGCATGTAGGGCGGCCAGTCGAGAGTCAGCAGCGCGTGCACGGCCCGCGTGTGTATGAAAAATAACACCCAGAATGAGAACATGCGCAGTAAGCGTAAGCGTAAGGCTATCCCTGGCTTTTGGACCAGGGACGGATGTTGCTTTTTCTGCGGGAGAGGGGTTGGGAGCAGGGTTATTATTTGATTGGGACTGGGATTGAGAGGAAGCACTGCTGTGCACATCCTGCGCCGTTATCGAGTGTGATCTCATTAGGGCCTCCACAGTGTCTTGTTTTGCCTTTTCCACTTCCTGACCCTGTCCTTTCACGAGTATCTCCTCCCCCGTGTGGAAATCCAGTTGCATGGCCATTTCTGCTGCCGGAAGTGCATCACCGACCAAATCCCATAAGCCAGCACTAACTAAGACCCTAGCACGCAAGACTGCTGTCAAATCTTCAATGGCCGAATGTCCGTTTTGGGCAGCGAGACTAGACAGTGCTGTGATAGTTGCAAGGGCGGATTGTAGTTCGGGGGTTGAGGCAGAGGCAGAATTCGACGCGCCATGCACAGTGGGTGGCGTCAATGTCAGGTGCGTGATCAGGGCCAAGTGGGCCATGTACACGATAGAAGGAGGATCAGAGGACATGAATGATGCTATGAGCCTTCGCAGCAATGCACGTGCATATTTCGTGTTGTTACTTTGAAATGCGAACTCTGCGTTGAGCAATGACAGGCGGTGGCGGAGTGGACGAAGGGTAGGATGCTTCAACGTATCCATCAGCAACCCGTCGACACAAATCTGGCTATATGCACGAGATTCGCACCTTTTGCGCTATGAGGAGCTAAAATAATACATTTTATCAGCTCTTACAAGAGAAAGGACATGAGATTCAACATACCCCTTTTCCGATCGCTTTCTCGACCTTGCAGAGTAGAACGTATGAGAACAGAGAACGATTGCTCGATGGACGACTCACTTCCGCTTCAATTCCATTTGCCCAAGCGTGCTCCCCACTGGTCGTGAAGCCGCTATAAACGACTCTGAGTCCTACCTCAGCTAGACCAGTCCACGCCCGGCACTCCACGTCCGGGGTAAGTGTCTTTAGTTCAAGACACCTCCTCAGCGCTCTCAGAGATAAAAAGAGCGACAGTGGATAATGTTCGTGACTGGGTGGATGGGCTAACAGCGCTGGGAGCGCGAGGAGGAGCACTGGAGGAGGCAGGGGTCGGAGAGTGGGCAAAGGTTGGGACGACGTCGACGATAGCGGCGGTGGCGCAGTTGATTCCGCACCGTCCGCGAGGTCGTCCATACGCTGTCGTTTCTGTGGGCGAGGGTTGTGGTCGTCCATCGCGATGGAAGAGTGGGAGGGTGTGACATTCAATGGCGCGTGTCACGCGTAAATGGGTCTGTGACAGATCGCGTCGAACGTCGTGTCGGCGAGCTCCATCGAGTCCAACGTCAACTTCAGTTTGCAAAAGGTCGTCTGGGGGATGCATCAAAATCCATTTTCATAGCGGTAATAAGGCACGTTTGGATGTGAACTGACCATCCTGGACATTCTAGATTTCGCTGCCGTGCGAGTATTATCCATTCACTGCATGTATACTTCCTTGGTCCAAATGGCATCGCAACAAGTGTAGGTCAACCACTTGTAACTATCCTCAGTTTAGTTTACAGTTTGCTATACCGATACCTTCTCATCACATGAACGAGCACTAACAAGAAGTGGTGCGTAATTCAAATCGCCGACACCCGAGTTATGCGAGCGATATTGGTTTGCACAAACACCAACGAACGGTGACCAAGTCTATAGTCGTCCGATCTGAATGACACGGCGCAGCGTCCACGTCTGAGCCCAATCACTTGCAGGCGAGCGCATTCTAAGGAGGGAGTTTGCGAAGCGAAGTCGTACTGTGGAAAGGTGCGTCGCAGTGATTAGATGGCTCTAACGCCAGCAACTGATCGCAGAGGACATGCCGCTCCAGTACCATTGAATCTACAGTCCCAACGGCTGACAACGCCAACAGTCAAAATCGTTCAACTCTACTTGAACACGAAACATGGTCTACGATGGAACAAACATAACAGCAAGAACGGTTGCAAAATCCAAGAGAGCTGCTGGATCTCGGTAAATTAGGTCGCGTACAAGAGACCGTCATGGGTAAATAGATCAGCGAAGCAATGTATGTATATGGTCAATAGATCATCAGAGAGGTCGATTCTGCTCTAGGGCATCTACGGCGCCATGCGTGCGAATATGCAAGGCATTCTGTGGTGGGTGCGTCAAGGAGTGAGAGTATTTGCAATCATCTGAGAGAACGTACCTCGAGACTGTATTTGCCTTTGCGTCCAGCGGCGTTGACTTCAAGCGGTTTCCCACTCAGCACCATGTCGAACTGGGCTTTGGCACCCTCTTTGTCGCCGGAACGCGCGAGGAGACGTCCATACTCGAAATCTGCTCACGCGCTTAGTTCATTGGATGCAGAGGCAAAAAAAAGGTGACCTACGGGCATAGTAAACGATATAATGGTCTAGCTCTATCCTGGGTCCGTTTTCAAATACCTCCTCAAACGCAGACTTGGCCCTGTGTTGAGCTTCTTCAACAGAAACGAACACCTTTTCGTGTGCGTCCAGTTCGGCGTCGGGATCCTGAAGATTGAGTGTATCAATCTCATGAGACATCGTATGGTACAAAGCGGATCTCGTCGACGGTCGACAAAATAAAAGGACATACTGGATAGGCAACGAAGCGCCAGCAAACGCCCTCCAAGAACCGTGCCAAACACAGATCATCCCAGTATCCCTGCTTCCCTTCCGCCTTACTTCTTGCTTTTCTACGATTCTTCTCCACCATCTTGTTCTTTTCCCCATTTGGATTCGCCACTCCATTGACACGGTTCACCTCGAGCACGCCGAGTTCTTCAAGTGCTTGACGAACATGAGGAATCATGCGCTCGAGCACGACCTGACGGGGAGCATGAGCAAGGGCTGCGAATACATAGGCGAGCTCGAGTGCTGGTAGGATGAGCCGGTTTTGTTGACCCAAGTACTTGCGCGCCTTTCGAGCGGCGAATTTCTGTTCATACCCACCATCGATACATGATCGAACACAAGAAGTCAGTGAACAGATTTAAAAAGGATGGTCTCACGTCCTACCTCAAGGGGTATACTCTTCCCGGCGATCCGTTGCCTGAGTGCAGATACTTTGTCCATCAGCTTCGCAGCGCCATCATGGTCACCAACCGTCGCGAGACAAGCCGCTTCTCCGTATGCGTAGGTCGCTTTGGACCACTATTCACAGGGTCCGCTGAGTCCATATGCACCCAAGTAGCAAAATGAGACTTGCCGTAGCCTCGCGACGCAGGCGGCCCCACCAATCTTTGCTCGCATCAACGTTCCACAGTGATAGATTGGCAATGGCACTCTCCCACCAACTGACGTGATGCATGTTACGGTACTGAGTTTGCGCTTGCGCTGCTCGAGCATAGTATTCGAGAGCCCGTTGAGGTTGCGAACGCGCGAGCGCAAGGCGACCAGCACCGAAGAGAAAAAACACACCTAGAACAGAGGTTAGCAGTCCTGCAGGGGTGTACGGAAGCACTGGATGCACCATTGGGGTACCTTTCCAAATTCCATTCTACGATTCTCCGAGCCAAGTTCACGTCGACACCTTCAAAGGTATACGAGGACAGTACAAGATGGAATACGAGTAGTGTCATGTCGCAAATCGCACGGCGGACGCCTTCAGACTCTGGGTGATTATTAGCCTCGTTGAATGATGGCACGAAAACATTGCAACTTGTGGCCTGCCTTGAGAGATAACACTCCTCTCACCGTGGGCGTCCCAGCCACCTGCTCGATTCAGCATTCTCAAGGCCTCCTTGCGGTCGCCTCGGTAGCCGAATAACTCGACGATAGCCAACAACCGCCCAGGCATCAAGGACAGAATGAGGTGAGACAGACCAACACCCAGATACACGCCGGAACGAAAATGTACGTCGATAGACGGGTCTTCGAGTGGTCCGTTCGATGCGTCATTATTCGCATGGGCCGCAACATACGCTGCGTCGGCTGCTTCGAGGTATCGCCCAAGTTGTCGATATATTGACATTGTGGTACGCATGTTCAATCTGCAAAACGAGATACCACATGATTTCGGCACCTGAGCCGTTGTCACACCTGGAGTAAGGGAATACTCACACTTCCTTGATGAATGCAAGCCAGTCCCCGGAGTACACGATACCAAGCAAACTCTACCGGTGGTCGCATGAATGTCTGGATAAGTAGGAGGGGAGGCGACGCAGACACCTTTTCATACAAGCTCTCAGCGTACACAAGCTCTGCATGTCTCTCAATCGGTGTCATTTGTGAAATCCACTCTATACCCGAACTGCTCATCCCAGGAACGATATAGCCAGCCAGGCGGCCTGCCAATGACGGTGCAGGTTTACGGTGAGCGGAAGCGATGGAGTTGCCATGTCTTGTGTGGTTTATAGCTGAAAGTAGATCCTACTCGCAACGTACGTGTCACCGCCCATAACACGCTAGAGGGAGGTCCGAGATGCCACGTACCTTGTCCTCGAATGACATGAGACCCTTGACACATTGGATGAGCCCATAGCCGGTCGCAAAATACAGTCTCTCCCTGTGGGGGGCTTTTTAAATTTGGCGCTGAAACGCCTGCTGTAGCGACGTACTTGTTTGGGTCGACACGATGACAGTACTCCTCAGACTCGAGCATGCGAGAATGAAGGAACTCATGGAGTGCCCAGTGAATGCCCTGGATGTCGTCCAAAGCGTCCCTGGAGTCGTATGCCTCCGGAACGAGTGGCGGTGGGCGGTTCATAGTCGTGGGGGGACGGGATTAATGCTGAGGTGTGTGTCAGCCAGGCTGCACGCTTCGGACCGTTTCCGAGTCGCGGTGGGCTGTACTATTTTGGCACCGCCGTTGTGGTGAATTGGTACGCGCGCAACGTTGGTGGTGCTGACGAGCAAGTTTGTGTGCTTTGGAGAGACAGACTCGGAGAGCTTATCAAGCCGCTCGGTTGAGTATGTCCATTGACAGCGTCGGCGTCATCGTGATGACCAACCCTCCGATTCTACGGCACCGCGGCTCGCCAAACCAAACTGGTTGCGACTCGCTTCTTCCAACGACCATGGCACGCTTCAGTGCATCCCGAGCAGGTCGTGTCCAGTCCATATCGCGCTCGTGGCGTTTCCAGACAATCAACGTGCAGCTGCGACGCTCACAAATTTTGTAAATCGTGTCTCCAGTTCCTGGACGCCGCAACCGAGTCTGGCGATGGCAGCTAGTAGCACTATCCGCGGATAGTGATCGTCTGTGTTCGGCGTGCGCTGCTGGTGGTACGAACATTCGACCCCTTGCTTTGATTCACATCCTCCGCGCGACATGTCTTGTCTGCACTTTTCTGGTTCATCCAAAAAGGATCGGGTAGTATGACAACCGTGTCAGCACCTCCGCGGGGTACATTGCAGGGCCACCCAATCGCCATCTATCCACCCGCGCAATCATTGCCCCTGCCTGTCATCACAGCGAGACTGCTTGTCTTCCACCCACTTAGCTGTTACTGCCGAGGAAACAGGCGCTCCAAACAGGATAAGTATTCGTGGCTCGGACCTGCTATCCCCAAGCGAGCAGGCACGAAATAGAACCCCATATGTTCCTATTGATGTCAGCTGAGCGCTGGACCTTCGGTGCGCAGCTGGGCCTCGGTCGGTGATGCGTATCTTCCAGGGCGTGGCGCGCGCTGACCGGGCACCATCTGTTCAATAAATTGCCACATTTCCGTTACCCTCCCTATAATGATATGTTCATGCCCGAAACTGATGCGGTGTGGCACCGACAGCGGCTTCATTCCCTGTGATTGTCTCGGTTTTTGTGGGCTTAGAGGCTTTTGACACGTTTTTCGGCGAAATGTGATCCAAGTGAGGCGGTGAAAAGTTCGGACTCATTGAAGACGTTGATGCTTTAGGCAGCATAATACCACCACGCCCCACATTTCGGTCCCTCGATTTATCAAAGAAAACTTGACATATCCATATCGTTGAGTGATGTACTTCAGGCAGGTACTGGGTCCGAGACCAATAACATCATGGCTATATGTCGGACAGGATGACTCACATCTCATAATACATATTCGTTGGTCTCTTATTTTATTGCCGTCAATTTGTCTGCTTTTGGTGGCTCCAGCCCCATTGCATGCGGTGTGAAGCTTACCACCAGAACCTGCACAATTTCACCGTGCTGTTGCGCCGCTATGGGACAAGCTTTCCGTAAGGATTGACGGTGACGTGACCGTAAGCGTAGACACAATGCTCGGGCAAATGTTCCCCGAATGGCTATCACGAGAATCCAGGATTTCTTACAAACCCTTATAATGTATATGAGCCTAGCGTTTTTAATATTATCCGCCCATCGTTATTTGGTTATTGTACTTACGAAGGTCTTATAAGCACTTATAATAATCTTATATGGCCTTGCTCAGGCCTCCATTGTCGTGTGACATCGCGAACATTTACAACGTCAGAAAAGCAGGTGCAAGGCTAGGGTGGTCGTCGTGATGGCTTTAGTTGAGCGTGAAGTTTAGTAATTCCAAATAACAGCTAGTATACGGAAACTCACCGGTCCTCCTTCTACGGAACTGAATACCACTGAAGGTCTATTCAATACTTTCCTGACCAAACGAGTGGGCACTATCATGGAGTGACCGGTACGCCGCGTTGAGGGGCGCTGCTAACAGTTAACCCCCAACGGCCCACCAAATATTGACGTTTTCGAGTCCGAACTGATCCTTCGCGGGCGTAACCATCCATTTATTTGTGTCCGATAATCATCTTTCGACACCCCTTTGATAGTGAAATGAATCCATTAAAATAGAACATACGAGGCAAAAGTTACACCCCGTTTTTTCGTGGAGGACCGGAGCAGCGCAGGACTGTCGCCTAGTCACTTGATTTGATGGACTTGCGCGCACTCGTTCACCGACACATTCGGTCCGATCAATTCCAGGGGCTCTTGAGCTCGATTCGCCCACAACTCTGATTGTTCTTCCACCCGCCTTCTTGGAGCGGAACAAAAGTCATTCTGCCTCCCCTCCTCGTCCCAACAACAAGTCCGCTCGGCTGACCGTCGTCACATCGCATGATTCTGAAGTGTTTCTCACCTCGTCCTTGTGACTTCGACATATTTCGGGTTGCTCGAACATGGCTGGGTTATCTGCACTTTGAATGAATAAGGTGCCTCTTGTGACTCTAAGAGACCCTGTCAACTGCGTGTGGTCAGCCGTGTGAGTTCCTGGAAGTTGGTGGGGAAAATGGTCGCTTTTGTGAACCTTTCTCTCGTGCAGGCATAGCTGTAGAGGGGGTTCTGGCGAGGGAAGCCGTACTGCTGGCAGATAGATGTTTATTTTGGTGACTGGGGTTGCACATGGAGTCTGATAAGAGAGGGTAACCAAAGTTATTTCTGGCATGCACCGGGCGACAAAAAGGACAAAAAGGAATTCGAAGCATGGTGTGGTCATTCAGCGCGAGAATTGCCAGCTGATAGATTCCGTGGCCGTTCTCAGGTTCGTGGAGCGATGATCGATCGCTCACTTAAAGGATCTGCACAGGTCATCACGAGACCACTGTCCCATGCATCTGAGGCATGTCAAAGTCAAAGAAAATCGTGACCGGGCGTGTTTCTGCAACGGTGACTGTAGAGTGTGGTAAAGGGTATGGTTACACGAAGTGCGGGTGTGTTCGACCGTAGGATATATACAATATTGCGAGGCTTGCAGTCTATAATGGAGGGAATCAATCTGTGTGCTCGTCCTTGTTTTCCCGGTGTGTTCGGGCATTCACAGCGCTGAGATAGGTATCTATCAAGACGCGATGAGAAAGTCGTTCCTAAACCGCAGGGCCACCTACTCCAAAACAAGCTCACAACACTAACGACACCAAAACGGAGATGGTGAGGTACTATCGCAAAGTTGATGATCTGGGTCGGGATGAAGACAGCCCTAAGAATTTTGGAGTGAGACAGGGTGGATGACATAGGGAACCCCATTTCTTACCAGTTACGGATCAATGTTGACTGGTAGTTCTGGAGACGACATGAACAATGCAAGACGGGCGTAGGTGTACCACGGTATGGCTTACCTCATTAATACGTTCCACCGCACCGGATATTCCTTTACCTTCCATGATACTCATTGTACCAAAGAAAAATCCCACGGCAACTGACGACGGTGAAAAAATTTGCAAAAACGTGACTATAATAGGTCGTACCCGGAGTCAGCAGAGCTTGATCGAGCCACACCTGATCCCGCGTTCGTTAGCTCCATGAATCAGGACGATGTCAAGCGAGGCGCACACGGTATATCACACCTCTTGTCGGGCTTGCGAACTTGATACGGTTGAGAAGCTGGTACCATTTTGTGAGCGCAGGACCAAAGAGAGCACCTGTGAAGCATTCGGTATCAATAATCTCCGTCGGCGCAACGGTGCAAGTAGCCACCTCCATAACAGGTCAGTCGAATTGTCCGCATGAACTACGTTGGTTGCTCGCGTCAAGCTCGTCCGAGTCACAGTGATAGCAACGTACATCATGGTTTTTCCCTTGACGCTCGATGGCTTGCTGCGCAATTATATCACCTGTACCAAACAGAAAAGCCGCTGTTGCGGACTGTGCAATCATAGGCCGCTGAATTAAGGCCGCACTATAACAGCATAAGCGAACATAGAATGGGTGGTGAGAGCCTTTGACAAACTTGTACATCCGAAAGAAAGAGGCCATAGAGAGCTTTCTTAGGGTAGAACTTCTTGCTAACTCTAACTTGACGTTACCCTTCGTTCGGAAGAATGTGGGACGTGTTCAACCTGGTACAGTTTTCAAATGTGGAAAGAGGGCAACGTAATCATTTGTAGGCCGCGGCCTTTGCAAGTTAACTTACGTATTCAATGAGGTCTTCGATTCGGTAGAACGCCGGTGTCTTGAAACCTATGAAGAACACTATCAAATCAGATATGCAAGGAAATGTGAATTTTCTCATGTGAGGTTCATTACAGTCCGAGCCTACCCTTATGACTCTTTCTAGGTCGTCGAGATCGCTTGACAAATTTCCCAGCAGTCTTCCTGTAGTGGTGAGGTTCTTCCATCGCTGGGAAAGAGGGGGAGGGAAATTTTTACTCAAGATGTCGTCGTTGCTTTAACTAGGATCCTCTTTTCTCCATGTCCGGTCCTCGTGATAATTGTCGTTCTAAGACCAAATTCAACCAGTACTTGAGGGGCACCCTCAAAAGATACGATAATCCTTTCCACGAGCCTGAGGTGAGTGCTATTCCTGGACTGTATATAGTACCTGATTTGTCGAGAATAAGTCAATCCAGCCACTTCATCCGTGTGGTCTTCGCACTACTTCAGGGTAATAGCATGTTACACGTCTCAATCAAGCCTGATATCCTCGCGCCACAGGAACGTCGTCTCAAAGATCACTGATTGCGTGCACTACGACGGTAACTGTTTGTGGGCGATGTTTGCCCTCTTCAGCATTTACAGCGCACGATGTCGCCAACAATGTTATGGTTTCATCAGAGAGTACCATATCAATCAGCTTGCCGAGTTGATCACACCGCTTGGCGGACGTATGGCGCGGGTAAGCCAACAAGCTTTCATTCATCTATGGAGCAAAAGGCTCCTGTTGTCTTTTTTTGGCCTCGACGACATGTTGGTTCGCGGCATGCTTTACCGAACCTCTGTAGAGTCAGACGGGCCAAATGCGATACCTCTGTGCCTGATCGCTATATACTATCTTCGCTATCATTTTGCGACCATGAAGCTTGTCATTACACACTGGATATGCTCTTACGGCGGCGACAGGAGTTTGCTAATGCGAAACTGACGACTTTGGATAAGTACA
>JBBPNO010000304.1:0-30315 GCA_038090915.1 Boletus eberwhitei
TCAGTGGAGCATGTGTGTATAATTCATGAGAACCGGGTGATGAACAGTAAGTACTGACAATTATTCTGTGATGTATGCATGTCTAAATTATTGCGCACATGCGCCGGTGGTGCATGTGCAGGCAGATGATAGACCAACACGGGATGTGCACATGTGCGGGTTACAGCTACCAAAATGTATGTATTGAGGTGGTGTGTTGTATGTCTAAATTATTGCGCACATGCGCCGATGGTGCATGTGCGGTCGAAACACATACAAACACACAATGTGCAAAATAAATGTACATATATATATTGTGTGTTTGTGTGTATTTCGACCGCACATGCACCATCGGCGCATGTGCGCAATAATTTAGACATGCATACATCACAGAATAATTGTCAGTACTTACTGTTCATCACCCGGTTCTCATGAATTATACACACATGCTCCACTGGCGCATCTGCGCATTTTCGCAAACATGGGTGTGTAGCTATGAGATCACACTTGCACACTTGCGCCAGTCATGCATTTATGCATTCATATGTATCAGCATTTCATAGCATGTCATTCGTCTGGTCCTATGTTTGCACATTTGGCATTCATGGTTGTGTGTTTCCGCAGATGCACTAGTGGCGCATCTGCGCATTTGTATCATTTTGTACTACCTATACCCTATAGTAACCCTTACCCAATTAGATTATATGCCTATAAATGTCGTTGTGGATGAATCGGTCGGGGTTGAGGGAGCGTGGGAAACAGTGACCTCTCGGGTTGCAGACTTCGGGAAACCTACAACCTTCCCTTTGAAACGTTTTTCGATGGTTCCACTTGACGGAAATGTCTGACCAGCAAGACATAGAAAACGATAACGGAACTCCTACGGAAATCGCCTCTCAAGATGTCTACAACTCAAACGGTGACAAGACCCAGCCAGCCGAGGAAATTTTGAATGCCCTCAACGCGCTGAATCCAAAGGCTGTCTCCAATGCCACACAAAACAGCCACGGGCTTGACCTTATTCAGCAAGAGGTGTCTCAAGATTCTCAGCAAGACCCACCTTCTGAGTGGCATGCGCTCCACGAGAAATTGCGTGAACATCCGCAAGACCCGGAAGGGTGGAACAAGCTTGTCAACATCGCCGAAAATGCGGGTGACCTTGACCAGATTAAACGGACCTATGAAGCCTTGCTTGAAACGTACCCGAACACGGTATGATGTCTTTCCACCATCTTCAAGCAGCGTGGTTTGACAAAAAGTCCGAATCAAGTCCTCGGCCCAAATTGCATATTTCAATCACTTTTTGAGCCCCGGTCTATTCCAGTACGCCGAAGAATTGTTCAAGAGATTCTTAAGAACTTCACCACTAGTTGATCTCTGGAAGTTTTATCTCACCTATGTCAGGTTAGTCACGAGCGCAGCTCAAGTTCGACATGAACAGCACATTGAACGATTATCTTCAGACGAGTGAATACATCTCCAACCAGTCGGGAAGCAGTCAGTAGGGCATACGAATTCGCACTTAATCGTATCGGCCAAGACAAGGATAGCGGTGAGATATGGAGCGATTACATCCAATTTCTCAGAGCCGGAGAGGTACGCCCAGGATTACTCTAATTCAGCCAAACTTAGACCAGATCCTAGACAACGACTACTTGGGAGGAGCAGCAAAAGATGGATGCGCTTCGTAAGGTCTATCACCGAGCTGTGCAGATTCCGCTTGAAAATGTCGAAAAGCTCTGGTCTGAGCTTGAGACGTTCGAAAACTCGTTGAATAAAATCACGGTATGATGCATTCTTGACTTGTTCGAACTCCACTCACAACCTGCCAGGCCAAAAAATTTATGACTGATCTATCTCCATCGTACATGCAAGCCCGAACTGTGCTCCGTCAACTGCAGAGGCACCTTGGACCTTTGTTTCCGCCACCTCCAGCATCGTCGACATCGCGACCACCTATCTACTTGCCCCCGGTTCCAACATTTAATGCAGCCGAGAGAGCTCTCGTAGGTTCTTGGAAAACCTATTTGAAATGGGAGGATAGCAATCCGCTTGAGTTCGAGGAGAAGGACAAAGTAACGCTGATCTCCCGCATCCAAGGAGTTTATCGTAAGGCAGTCATCCGCATGCGATACTACAGCGAGATATGGTAATATCTTCTTTTGTACATCAATTTCGTGTCGCTCATGCGATCAATTACAGGTACATGGCATTTGTGTGGACCACCAGTATCGGTAAGCAGGAGGAAGCGTTGAACATCCTCAAAGCTGGTATGGAAGCCAACCCTACGAGTTTCCTATTGCATTTTGCGTACGCCGAAGCGCAAGAAGGCCGCAAGGAGTACGGCGAAGTGACTGCGACGTTCGACAAGCTTCTTGACACTCTACGTGTTGAACTCGAAGAGCTTGAGAGTCGAGTGAATTCAGCCAATTCGTCGTTCTCGTCTGATGCATCTGGTCGTACTGCGCCTGTGGGAGCTCCGAATGTTTCTGGTACTTCGCTGATGGGGCTCACGGAGGCGGGAATGGCGTCAACCAATTCGTCTTTCGCCACGCAGGTTTCCGACGAGAAACCACCTAAATCAAAAGAGCTGCAAGAGCGTCGGACAGAGTTTGGACTTGTTTGGATCATGTATATTCGATACGCTCGTCGTGCGCATGACCTCAAGACGTTCCGGGCAGTGTTTGCCAAAGCTCGCAAAGATCGCTGGACACCCTGGGAAGTCTACGAAGCAGCAGGTATGTGTATGTGTGAGGGTGTAATGAACTGCAGAGTTGATGAGCATCGACAGCCCTGATGGAGTATCACTGCAATAAAGATGGCGGGATGGGAGTTGCGTCTCGTATCTTCGAGAAAGGTCTGGAAAGTTTTGGTGACGAGATTGAATTCGTGTTGAGATATCTTGGCTTCTTGATATCCGTCAATGACGATAACAGTAAGTGGTTCCACACGTAATGTCACAATGACTTTGACCATGGTTACGCTCTAGATGCCCGAGCGCTGTTTGAACGAGTTATCCCAACATTTTCCGCTGAGCGCGCTCGGCCGCTTTGGGAAAGGTGGGCACGTTATGAATATCAATTTGGCGATCTCGAAGCTGCACAGAAGCTTGAGAAGCGTATCGCTGAAGTTTACCCAACGGGTGTGTTCCATTCTGTTGCTATACAGACGGAGCTAATGAACCTTGACATAGATCCCCCGATCAAGCGCTTTGCACAGCGACACACATATCTCGGCACAGATGCTATCGCAGCAAGGGACCTTGGATTTGCTATGGCAGGTCGTCAGCCAGCAGGAGCCTCGTCTTCCACTTCGTCTATTGAGAAACGTACAGATTCCTTGTTGTCAATTACGTCCGCCGCACATATACCGCCCACCCAGCCACCTCCGAAGAGGCAGCCCTCGCCTGAGCTGAAGCGTCGGGAAGAATCCGTCAAGCCAGAATTTGCCCCACCCGCAAAACGTGCAAGGCCGATGTCTCCCCCTCGTGACAGAGACCGCGACAGGTTCTCTGATGGACCAAGGAGGCGCTTTGGTAGCCCGGCAGCGTGGGAGAAAGATCGAGATAGGGAGCCTCATCCTATGAAAAGAGAGAGAGAACCCGATGACAAATCGACTACGTTACCTGCTGTGCTATCGTGGTTTGTCGGACAGTTACCCAATCCAGCATCCTTTGATGGTCAGTGCTGTCCCCTTGACTGTCGTTCGGCTATTACAAAAGGAAATTGACTCGTGTCGGATGTTTTTGTCCATTTGTTTTCGTAGGACCCATATTCAGGACGGACGATCTTATGATGTTGTTCCGAAATGCTGTCATCCCGAGCGCTACGCGGCGACCAAGCCCGCCGCCTCCGCCACCTCCGCCACGTATGTAGCTGTTCTTTTCTTTTGACATGCTGTGACCTGACTCGGTTTCATAGGTGGGCGTCCACCCCCAGATTACGGGCCATACCAAGGACCCGGAGGAGGTCGTCGTCGGTACTAGCCCGCTTAATTCTCGTGTCTTTTTCCTTCACATTTCCCGTTCATGACTTATTATCTGCTACTTTTTCGCATTCAGTGAGGCTCGTTTCGAATTGCTCAAATAATGCCACCGGAGTCCTGGAGATGGGCAGTTACCCGTCCGAGTTCACGAGCGACTACCAGTACCATAAATAGGATATGTACGTGCAAGCCAAGTTCTTTGTTGATGCTGTGGGTATCCACGGTGAACCGACGCCGGCCCTGGTATACCAGTGCGAGACCACCAAAGCTAGCTTGATCATCAGTGGCTAGTACAGCAAGCTGGCTTCGGACACAGCGAGTTACGAGATGCCTGAACATCCAGATATCCATCTTTCGGCGAAAGCATGCGCAACATCGGTAGATTGATTCGAGCTCAGCTGGAAGGTGAAAAAGTAGACCCGGATCTATGGGTGAGGTACAGCGCACATGGGGTATTCCATATCAAACAGACCTGCACGAAAGTCTCGGATATCTAACACCGTTGCCAGTGGGTAATTAGACGAAAAGCGAAGAGACATAGGTTCTACAAATATGTAACATAATAAACATTGCAGGGAAGCGAAAACAAGGTAACGTGATGAAAACGCGAGACTTTGGAAGCTTCAGAACGGAACAACACTGCTGTGACATCGTAGTTGCCTTGACGGCGGAGCTAGACATTCTATGCGAGTGGAACAGCAGGTGACACTGGACAACATCAAAGCAGAACCTAGCGTCCCCTCCTCCTGCCACTCATGTAATTGGGATGGTCCGATCAGGCACGGCGATATTGGTTATGATTTTGGTGCTGGGTTTAGTGGTAACCGCCTGCGCCACGAGCGGCTGGGAGGTGTGGCTGGGGCTGTTAATACTGATTGTTTTGCCGCACAGTGTATGGTGTAAACATCTCTGTAAGTAGCGCTGCGGCGCCACAAACAAAGGAGTGACGATCCAACTCTGCCTGGGATGTGAAAGGGTGTCCGCATCGAGGGCACCTTGAATTGCCGTAGGCGTGTCCAAATGGAGGAGGGATAGAGCCGATGATAGTACCATGCTCGTACCCCATGAACCCTTTGGGAGTAACGGACGGTTGGCAAGACTGGTATTGGGCGTGCTGGGCCCTTCCTCGATGCTGGGAGGCGTCAATTGGAGTGATTGGCGTAGGAACTCCGATATTGGGATGTCCGGAAGGTACACGATGACGGACAGGATCAGAACTCCCAGTTGTCCGTCTGTCGAAGTAAGATGGCATGTTTTTTTTATAGAGAGAATTCAGAAAGTAATCGCTGCTCTGTAGAGGACACGAACCTCAAGTGGTATTTATATGTTTTTGGAGGGACAATACGACCCACCTGTGCATATGTGGACCGGACGGACAAGTCACAGTTCCAGTGAACATGAAGTCAGCAAATCAAATTTTGCGGCGGTCACGACAAAATCTCACCTGCATTGCGAAAGTGGCTACCTCTACTTGTGACCTCGTGTTCGATGGGAAAACGATGGTTACTTTACTGGATTACAAAAAAAAATGCCATTCTGGTGGTGACACTGGATTGCTTTTGCACTAACCGTTTAAGACCCGAATACAGTCAATGTCAATGCTGGTATTAATCGGGCATCGATCGGACATTTGATCCCCTTGTGTATACACTTGGAGTCATAACAAGCTGTAGCCCTTGTTTACGTTCAATGAAGGTTAGTATATGTAAAACCAAGTGATCGAATTTCGAAGTATTTCGCCACATGCAGCGGAATATCTGAAAGTTGAACGTATGAATGCCCACCTAGTCGCCGCTGACATTGGAGACGGTTCTACCCAAGCATTCATGGTTAGTAGTTGACCCATTCCCCATGGGGCCTCATTCGGACGCAGGCTGTTTCCAAGAACCCTTTCAGTTGGTGAGGCTGTCATACTGCCAGTCAGACATCGGAACTGAGCTAAAGTTCACGGTGAAAACCAACTAAGTAGTTCCGAAACATAACATACTAATTCAGATTTTCAGATTGATATTAACGACGAGTCTTGCCCATCAACTGGTGCATGGGAGGGTCGCTGATCTAAAACTGGCTCACAAGCATGGAAAGTCAGTTCACCTCTGGCAGGTTACGAGACTATGAATTCGATCGCTCAGAGTCATGAACGTTCATGGAAGGTGACTAGTGACTGGTGACCTGGCTAAGTCACAGGTCCATGATCCAGTAACACCGGCGTGACCATGACTCCTATTAGAGCCCCATGACACGTCTACCAGAACCGGTCTGCCAAAAGTAAATGCTGAACGCTGGGTTCTGCTAGACCTCATTAGCCGCTACAATTACCAAAGCGCAGTCACAAAGAGGGAGAGATTTCTTAGCCCGAGTCCTGCCGAACGACGATGGTAATCGAATTCAGCCTACATTGACTAGCGCTCGCGAGGTCTCCTTGCTTGACAGTATCCAGCAAGCAATCAGGCTAAGCTTGTCTGCTAGACCCTTAGACTCGCAGTAGAGATCAGCCCGCCTAATTTCCTCGTAGGCAGCACAACGTCACTTAGCATCCTGCCGTCTATCGTCGCATTCTGGTTAGCCTTTCCAGGTGCCTATTCTCCCCTCTCGATATCGCACATGTCGAAACAGACTTAGTCTTTAATCAGGGTGAATACGACTCGACCGAGTCAAGTTGAGCTGTGAGAAACTCGTAGTTCAGTGCACAACCCCGTTCACACGCTGAAAAAAAGTCAAGGTTCTGCAATTCCCGGAAACCTTGTATTTTGGTCATGCACTTCACTGACATTAGAGAAGAGGTTATCCTCTTCGTTGGCAATCATAATTCAGGTCCTCACCGCTGCCAAGTCAGCCTATAGGCTCGACTTATCGTTGTTCCGTGTCAGGTTCTCGGAATATGGCTTGCACCCCTGCTAAAGCGTATATCCCCAGACCCCAGACCCCAGCTCCCTGTCCATCCTGGCTAGGCGGCCAGAAGCAACCCGTTTACTGATATGCCTCATGGGGACATCAAGTGGCCCCGCGGTCCTCAAGTTGCAGAAGTTACGTATTGTCTATCGTGGTCTATCCGGCTCCGCTCCGGGAAGCAAGTCATTTTCAGACTGGCTTTCGTCTTCCACGGATGATTCGTCGCCGCTCGTCAGCAGACCTCTCATCCCGTTTCCACCCCGCCCCGTGTGACCAGAACGGCGAACTCGTGTCCATCGAGCGTACCCTAGTATTTATTGTTCTAAGTCATGAATCCGGATTCCCCGCTATCCCATCATGTCCATACCAGCAACCACCCGAGTAGCGCCTGACAAGCAAAGGTCCTCCGAGGAGAAAGCTCAGCCTGAAGAAATTGAAAATCATAGTCTTCAGATTGACGAGGCTGCAGTTGCCTCATATGCACCCTCTTTACGAGGACGCATGCTCACTGCCGCCGTTGCTTTTGTGGCTGGAACTGGGTTCACGCTTTTCGGGTAGGTCTACCGGTATACTCTATGCCGAACCTCCTCGACTGACTTCCTGGTTCGACTAGGTATGACCAAGGGGTTATGTCAGCACTACTTACGGCCAACCAGGCTAGTTCACCTTGCTACTTATTTCCAGAATCTAATAATCCAATCAGTTCGAAGCAATGTTTCCCGAAGTGGTCGTCGAAGCAAGTCACCCAAATCATGCGACATTGCAGAGTTTTACTATTGCTATATATGTTTGTCTCTGAGCTCCTTTTCGTGTCGAGGTTTGAACATATTCAACAGGAAGTCGGTTGTCTTTTCGGCGCGCTATCAAATCTTTGGGTTGGAGACAAGCTTGGTCGCCGCAGAACGCTCATTTTCGGGGGCTCCGTCATGCTGATAGGAGCTATTCTCCAGGCGACGTCGTATAGCTTCGCACAATTGATATTCGCTCGTATTTTCACAGGGTTAGGAAATGGTTTAATTGTGCGTCGATTGGGCCAGTTTTACACGCTGAGATGTCTCACCGTAGGCAACAGACTTCTACCGTTCCAACTTATCACGCAGAAATGTCACCAGCAGCAAAGCGGGGAAGATTGATCATGATCGAAGGAACAATGATCGTGTTTGGTGTGACAGTAGCGTACGTTCCAAGATACATCTGCAGCTTCTCAACCCAGACTGATGCCAACTATACAGTTATGTGCGTCATTTCGCATGTAGTCGTGATGGGACGGTCTCATTAATCCTCTCGTTAGTGGGTGGACTTTGCTTTGTACGTATTGTGTTTTCGAGACATTTGGAACAAGGAGATATAATGAACGACAGATACTTCGTAACCTGGTCCTCGGCGCAATG
This sequence comes from Boletus eberwhitei, assembly GCA_038090915.1. Lineage (NCBI taxonomy): Eukaryota > Fungi > Basidiomycota > Agaricomycetes > Boletales > Boletaceae > Boletus > Boletus eberwhitei. Next base: position 8,247 of record JBBPNO010000304.1, read on the forward strand.
GAGAGTTCCGCTGGCACTGCAGATTATTCTCGAAATCATCATTGTTACTTGCATAGGTTTCGTGAGTGTCGCATTGCGTCTACGCGAATTTGATCTGAAAACCATTATCATCTGTACAGCTTCCTGAATCCCCTAGATGGTGGGTTTATCCATTTATGTGGTGTTGTCATTCCCTTAACCGCGCAGTAGGCTAGTGAAGCACGGTCACCATGCGCAAGCTGTCGCAGTCATCTCAGCCATGGAAGACAAACCTATTTCCGATGCTGAAGTTCAGCGGACATACTACGGCATTCGGGAAGCCGTTGCGGTGGAGCTTTCCAGTTCAGGTAACAGCAAAGCATCGCTCAGAGAGCTTTTGACCGGCGGACGTAGTCAGAACCTCCGAAGAACTGTAATTGCCATTGTGTGCCAGGCGATGCAACAACTAACGGGGATCAACCTTGTTACTTAGTAAGATTCAATACAGGTTAAAAGAATGCTGATTCCCTGACCGGAACACTCTCGTCAGCTATGCGGTATGACGGTTTCCGACCGCCACGAGTTATGTTGTCGCTGATTTCATCATTTCCAGACTATTTTGTTCCAGAGTTTGGGGTTGTCAGATGTGAACGCACGGATCGTGGCGGGGTGCAATGGCATAGAATATTTACTCGCCTCATTCATCGCCTATGCACTCATCGACCGTGTTGGGCGACGGATGCTGATGCTGATTGGCACATTTGGGCAATGCATTGTGATGCTTCTTCTGGCCATTCTCGGTAGCATCAACAATGGGGCAGCACAGATTATGAGCGTTATCTTGCTGTTTGGGTTCAATACGTTCTTTGCGATCGGGTGGCTCGGTATGGCGTGGTTGTATGTGAGTGTTGATTCATTTGCCCGCTTGAACAACTGGACACTGATGCTCTGTTGCACTCAAACCATTTCTGTTGTAGTGTGCCGAGCTTTCTGGATTAAGAACAAGGGCGCCGACGAACGCGCTAAGTACTGGTATTTGACGAGAACCCGTTTCGATTTGCTCTCACTGACAAGTCCCTTTGTAGCGTCTAATTGGACGTTCAACTTCGTGGTCGTGATGGTCGTTGGCCCGTCGTTTAACAATATCTCATGGAGGACCTATATAGTGTTCGCAGCACTCAATGCTGCCATCCTTCCAGTGGTGTATTTCTTTTTCCCGGAGACAGGTGGAAGGTCACTCGAAGGTGAGTGCTTGAGCATCCACAACCACAGCAAAACGCTCTTTCGATGAGACTCGCCTGAAGGAGACGAACGCTAATTCATTCTCATACAGATCTTGACGTTGTATTTGCTCTGGCTTATAATGAAGGATTAGATCCCGTAAAGGTTTCGCTCAGGAAGGACATTCCTCTTGCTGGCTCTCCCGAAGCAGACGAAATCCTTGGTGTCGACCCGGGAGTGAGATGGACCGCAGGCAAGGGCACGCCAATGAGCACACCTCACAGCGAGCAATCACAAACCGTGCTCTAGAAGGCCGTTTTTCGTTGGATATTGCCAAATCTCTCACTAACGCGTTAGGCTGCGTCAGTTTGGGTAGTCTTTGGGCCGTAGATTGTGTACTTTGGTTGTGGCTTCTTGCGTTATACTATACATGATTTGCATCGGACTTCATCAGTTCAAGCCAGGATTGCGGAAGCCAGAGTGCGGGGAGTGACTGCTAGATATATCTCGTACTGATTCATCATGAATTTGTAGATCGATATGAGAAACATTTCAAGACGAATACAGTCCTTTCTCTTACCCTGTTCGGGACCAGCACGTCCATTTTTTTTTTACCTAACTCTTCTGTGGGGCATGAAAGTAGCACGAAGACTCAGAAGGGAGTAACTTGTCCAGCGTATATTGAGCGTACTCCTCAGACTAACACTAACAGGACACAAATAAAATCCCGTCACCAACTCACAAAACGGTTCAGCATGACGGAGCAACTTGCATCCTTTCCGTAGTTCTCATGAGAAATGGGGATGGGTCTGGCAGGTCCGGTTGAAGCTGATCGGCGCCGAAGAACAGTGCGCGACATTGGCTGTCTCGTATAGGAAGAACGACGAGTGCTTGTATCCTATCCAGGTTCTGTCAGCATGACAATAAATTTGTCGAGCTCAGTGAATGGAAGTACTCCATCAGATATTTTGAGTGCATAGTTGGTGCGAACACGAGTTTGATCCTTGACGAATTGAGGCCCGATCGGACTCGGAGTAGCCAAGTTTTGATAAGACACTTATCCCGAGAAATTTACATGCTGTGCTGGGCAGACTTATCTCCCACATGACACCGCTTGACAAAATCGCTCGGATCGGGTCTCACTCTGCTTGCACAAGACCCTGCTTTGTTCCCCTCCATCACCCTGTCGGCAGCTTGATCAAGTCCCACTGTCTGCCTCAACGCGCACGATGGAATCAGTGAACGCCAAATTGTCAGCACCATCAGACAAAATGCTCAGCATATCGCGGATTGTGACGCTCCTTGGATCCGTCCTCGTCGCGTTGAGCTCTGGAACTAATTATGTGGGTAGCTTGGTTCTACATTGGTAAAAACCACACTAACCGAGAGTGATTGGGTTCGAACAGATATATTCTGGTGCGTCGCTCTTCGCTCTCGAACCTCCCGCTCCCATGAACATTCCCGCCAGCCTATGCACCTCAGCTCGGTGCTCGACTTCGAGTATCACACACGCAACTTAATATCATTGGTCTCGCAGGAAATAGTATGGGTTACTATACCTTTCTAGCCCTCGGTTAATATATCCACAGTGGGCGTATACACCTCCGGCCCTGTTTGGGGCCGTATCGTCGACCGTAAGGGCCCGCGAATCCCGCTCATCGGTGCCTCAATCTGTCTCCTCGTCGGTTACTTGGGTATAAAACAAATGTATGACGATGGCATAGGCAATGACGCGACTGTTTCGGTACTCCATTTCGGATTACTCGTAACGTGCGGCTTCATGACAGGCTTGGGGGGAAATGCGGGACTTGGCGCCGCTATCAATACGACCGCAAAGAGTTTCCCGTCCAGTGCTGTACGTGCTCTTCCTTTCCGCCTTCTATGTTTATGCCGAGTACATGTAGCTGATGTTCCTCAGCGTGCCACTACCACCGGTCTCGTTCTGTCGGGTTTCGGACTCTCGGCTTTCTGGTTCTCGCTGCTTGCCCACACACTCTTCCCTGGGAATATATCTGCCTTCCTATTGATCCTCGCTCTCGGAACAGCTATCCCGATGCTCATAGGTCTATTCATCGTCAAGCCTGTTCCTCTGCCTCCGACGAGTTTGAACGCGCGGGACGAAACCACGATCGAGGGGTACGATCCCATCCCAAGCGGAGATGCTGTTGTTTTTATGGGGGAATCGCAGCTAGCGTCGGATTCAGAGGTGGATGCTGAGGTGGATGTAGATTCGGTACCGCTCCTATCACACCAGCAGGAACAAAGCTCGTATCAGGTCCCCGTTCTGCCCTCCGCTGTCAAGTCGAACCTTCCAGTGAGCTTGCACCATGAAATAGGTGTTGGGGATAAAGACGGGTTGCCGGACATTCACGGAAAAGGGCTGTGGCTCACTCCAGACTTTTACCTTGTCTTCACGATCATGGGGATATGTGGGTAGCTCATGCTACGGATCTCTGAAACTGACACTTATTTTCCTTTGCGTAGGTAGCGGCACTGGTCTTATGTGTCAGTGCATTCGACTTTTTCAGAGCTGTTCCAACTCATTATCTCCCTCGATAGATATAAACAACGTTGGTTCAATATCGCAAGCGCTTTACGCCAAAGCACATACAGTCTATGATGATATTGAAGCCTCCAAGTGGCAAGCTGCTCAAGTATCCATTCTGAGTTTAGGAAACTTCGCAGGGCGCATTCTAATCGGTGAAGTCTTTGCATCTCTCACTTGTCTAAACCTAACCACCTATGTCCCAGGATTAATTTCGGATTTTGCGTACACCCGTTTTCACCTCCCACGTGCCTACTGTCTCTGCATCGTCTCCTTTCTTTTCATCATTTCCCAAGCGAGTGCAATCATTGTCTCCTCCGTTGAGACATTGTGGATAGCGACTCTTTTATTGGGACTTTCATACGGATCTTTGTTCGGGAGCTACCCAACCATCATGATCGAGTGGTTTGGGCTAGGTAGGTCCATTTTCCCGTGCGTGATAGCTTGATGCGCACCAGCTCATGTTCCCTACGCCAGCTCACTTCTCTGAGAACTGGGGCTACGTCTCCTTCTCGCCCGTGCTCGGTGGTAACCTTTTCTCCCTTATGTTTGGGCGCAACCTGGACACCCATGCGACATTGGGTACGGGTGTCCGGTCGTTTATCAGCTTGGTATCACGCGAGTTACCCTCGGAGCATCAATGTTTTGATGGGAAGGCATGTTACTTGGGAAGTTTACAGGTGACACTTGTTGCGTGCATCGTGTCCCTCGGGTTGAGCTGGTGGGCTGGGATTAGAGACGGGCAGAAGATTAAGGGTAGAAATGCGAGCATTAGAGGATAAAACATGATATAGGCGAATTCATATATATCTATCTTCCTAGGGAAACCCTACTAACTCCTGAGACAACGACAAATATGCACAGTCGTGCCATGCAGGGTGTCGTATTACAGAAGGTGCCGTGTGACAGATTACGAAGCTACGTCGATGGTCTCGCGATGTTCGGTGTGACGTCCTTGAAGCTGGCTCCACCAACAAATTTCTGGCGGTGGGAGCACCAGTGCGGTCGTGTGCACCAGTTGGATCAGATCTCCACCGGTTGGTTACCTTCCGGACCTGGTTGGCCGTGGTCTTTTGTGACCCTGGCAGCATGAAGCTCTCTGTGCACATGGCTCTCAGATCAGGAGGTTTTGATCAGCACAATCAGCATTACAAGAAACCAATGAGCTACGTGGGCTAGGTAGCGTACGAGTACATCAAGCCCACCATAGCAATATCATGCGCTGTAGCAACGATGCATCCTCCTTTGACGCCCTCCGGAATCCGGCGGCCGAACCTGTCAAATTTCTTGTCCCTTATAATATTTTTTTGAGGGCTCCGAAGGTCTCCATCCTCGAGATCTCGACAGGAAAGATGCTTTCAACATCGTCGCGGTAAACCCAACACCGGAGCATGATCGTTTCCATCTTGTGGTTTCCAAACCTCCTAGGTATTGCGTTCAACTTGCGAACAGTAGTGTTGGGCACTTATGTAAGCCCTAAGGCTAAAATCCAGCCCGCCGTCACTGGTATGTACTGACATACCGTATCTAGTTCGTCCGACTCATCACTGAGCTGAGTGTGAACATGACCAGGTCCTTACTGCCACCACTTCAGACCGCTTCGAAGAGTTTCTACTGTACATGATGGCGTAAGAAAAGGAAAAAGTGCACCATAGTTATAAAATTACTGTAACGAAACCATGGACGGCAATAAGTGCACCCCATGGAAACACCGAGTTGACACCTTTGTGCCAGATAAGATTTTGAGCTTCCAACTGGCCGCAAGCTCGGCGCCCCAGACAAACGACAATCACGACCGTGCATAAGGGTGGTAGCTGTGCTGACCACGTTGGCCAGCACGCTGTGGTCCCCCTGCGCCTCCCTGAGCACCTCGAGGTCCGCGGGGTACATTAGGGCCCAATCCACTTGGGCCAGTCGGTGCGCAGCCCTGGATCATCGCTTGCCCTCCTCTCCCCATTCCACCTCCTCCCATCCCAGGGCCGCCACCGCCGCCGCTCATGCCACCACCTCCCATTCCACCTCCCATACCGCCGCTCATTCCCCTACCCATGCCTCCCATGCCTCCAGCATACCCGCTTGTGGCCATCCCACCGCCCATCCCACCGCTCATCCCACCCATCATTGGGTTCATGCCCATGCCGCTCATCATACCGCCTGCACCAGCCATCTGGAACATCCTCGTATACAGCTGTGCCAGTGCCTGTGGGTCGAAGGGCGTGTTTCCCGCTGGAGTCCCGCCAATGGGGGCGTTGGCTTGAACGGCAGGGAAATTAACACCACCACCTGTCTGCCCATTGAATCCACCGCTCGCCACTACCCCGCTCCCACCGACACCAGCGCGAGGGCCCGCGTATTGTTGTGGCGCACCGTCCTCTTGGAAGTGGTCTCGTTGATACCGCGGTTGGGCCAATTTTACGTCGATCTGGAGAGTCACAAAGTCAACGACCGCGTCATGTCCGGCAGAGCGTCGAACCCTACCAGTTTACCATCAATCTGTAGGTTACCAAACCCAAGGAAAGGTTGAACGTTGGTATCCTCAAAGGAAACAAACCCGAAACCTTTGCTCCGCCCCGTCTCGCGGTCGAGCATAACCGTCGAATCGATGACTTTGCCAAACTGAGAGAAGAATTCGCGCATAGATTCCGATGTCACGCTGCCTGCAAGACCACCAATGAACAACTTCGTCGCTCGTTGATGCTCCTGTCTTGGTATTGCCCGTTTAGGATCAATCTTCAGTCCACGTAGGAAAGATGCGTATAAGCCGAACGTAATCCACACGGTAAATACAGCAATGTACGTACAATCTTGCCATCCAGGAAGTGTTCCCGTACCATCACCGCGTTAACGCTCGCCGGATCTTCAAACGTCAAGAAGGCGAAACACCGTGACCGCCCAGCAGCATCGCGCATGATAGTACATGCATCTACTTTACCGAACTGCGAAAAGTAGTTCCTGAGAGAGTCTGGTACGGAGAGACGATGATTTTAGTACTACTTGACGGTTACAGCAAGATTAATGACTGTATAAGTACCATCGGTTGTATCCCAGTTGAGCCCGCCAATGAACATCTTGCTATAGATAGTAATCCGAGTTTGACACGCGTATGGGATGAACGCCGTAGACGATGGAGATATAGAGAAAGCAAGGTTGCTATTAGTTATCTGTAAAGGACAGGAGACGTTATGACAGAGGAGAAATGAAGAACACGCTACTGTCTCTCGAGGGTTGTTTTTAGCCTAGTTTAGACTAGACTGTACGCTAGAGCTAGCCTAGTCCTAGTCGACAGACTTCCGAGTAGCTAGGCGAGACGACGACGGACCGACTACACTTTTACTTGACGACAACCCAGCAATACCGACGAGCGCAGTAACGAGACAGAACTGGCTTCCATGATCAGTGCGACAATTGCGACAACTCACCCTTCATCTTTCATTTCTGAGGGCCGTATGCTGCGCTCGGGCATATGAGGACGATCATACGAGCCGGATTGCGAAGCGTCTACTGAATAATCCGATGGTTGCTGGTACGTGGGAATCTGTTGTGGCGCATTTTGCGGTGAGGAGCCTATTTGCGCTGACGATACAGTGTAGTCGTCATTGGATTCGATATATTCGGGCTTTATTGGCTGAGAAGCGGGAGTAGTTACTTTTGGTTCATGCTTGACCTCGGAGAGTTTTACAGATGGAAGGGCCGGAGTTTCTGGAGGTACCTCTGCTTTGAGGTCTTCCGTTTTGAGTTCATGTGATTCGACAGCAGACGCGAATTCTGCCTCGTCGTTTCCGTAGAGATCTACCAAAGAGGCGTTAGGTACACCGAAAAGAAGTCTAAATACAAAATACCCACCACCGTAGAGGTCAGCGTCGAGTTCAGACATGGAGAGGAACTGGTGGACGTGGTGGTAAAGGTCAGAGATGAAAAAGCGAGAACTGTGCATTAGTCATCGTGAAAAGTTCACACGGTACTTCCCGCGTCGGCCCGATGTTGAGTCAATCGGGGGTAAAATCCGAGCTAAATTTCCTCCAATTCCTGCCCCCCCCCATTCAGTATGATCTTTCGATATTCCCATTTCTCATCTTGCTAATTTTTTGATCACCATTGAGGAGATTCATGCAAGACAAGGTGGTCATCGGGATACTAGGCAAGTGGCGTCGCCTCTTCTGCCAGGTAAAATTCTTGACAGTTCATCATCAGCTCTTCAAGGAGCATTCTCAGAGCATGAGACTGCTCTCCGAAAAACATCCTCGCCGATCAAGGTTTGCCCACTCCTAGTACGCACCCCTGCCGATCTCGCAAAGTGTGACGGCTTGGTTATACCAGGTGGAGGCAAGTGCCATGTTGTCTGGTTGATATACGCGTATCTCACACTCTACAGAGTCGACAACGATCGCTCTTCTGGCCAACCTTGCAGGGCTTCTGCAGCCACTCAGAGAGTTCACCAAGACAAAACCGATCTGGGGTACCTGTGCGGGTGCGATCCTCCTGGCACAGTCTGTGGAGAATCCAAAAAAGGGTGGACAAGAGTTGTTGAATGGGATGACTATCACTGTTGCGCGCAACGGCTGGGGTTCCCAGGTTCGTCGGGCTAATGTGTAATTGCACAACTTTTGATTCGGATCACCTTTATTTAGGTGGATTCCTTCGAGGCACCATTAACTGTTGAAGGACTGTCAAACTCGCACAATACTTTCACTGGCATTTTCATCCGTGCACCCGTATGTATCTGTAATTCTCTGTGCCATGCTCGGTCGCACCAGATAGTCTTCAGGTCATTAAAGAAATAAATACATCGCCCGACCAACCGCCGCTACGCGTTATTGCGCGTCTGCCTCTTGGGGTAGTCCCAAAGTCAGAAACAATCATGCCCCTAGACAATGAAGACGATCCGCGAAGAATAGTTGCCGTACAGCAGGGAAATCATCTACTCACGACGTTTCATCCAGAATTAACAAAGGATGGGAGATTCCACGAGTATTTCGTTCGGGCTTGCGTGATTCCTTTACTTTCTCGTTGAGTGGTTTCCTTGGTTGTGATGTTACTACTCCGACAGTGTTTATCTCTTGTATACACGCGAGGTAATGCATTCTAGAGCATGGATTTCAATATTGTAGATGCTGTCTACGGAGCCATTCCCGGTAGGCAAGGATTAATTGATCGCTGGACTCGATGATGTTTGCAACCAAGTTGCGTATGCTAAGATTGTACAGATTATACCTGTGATGCCCGTATGGCATGATTGTAAAACACTTAACGAGAGATAGCAATACGACAATAGATAGCGAAGAGAAGGTCAATGTTCCATCATATAGCGAAAGAAGATGAAGCTGAAGTAACGTACTCGTCTTCGCATCTTCCTACCTGGGCCGCGGTCACTGGCACGCGCACGCTTGCGTATTCCATCATGAGAAGTATGTAACATGTGGTGCAACTTCGATGTAGCTGCCGTTACACTTGATAACGCTCTCTAGACTCCGGTCATGAAAGGCCATACACGAGCACTCACTGTTGTGAGAAGTTGAGAACGACACCGCCATGTTCATGGAAGTCAAGTCCTTGTACTAATATGGTTCTAGGGCGGCGTTTCAAAGGTTTCACCTCTCAGTCTGTCAGTATGGTCGACTCGCAGTTAGCCTAGTATTGTCAGCTGCTCACCGGCAGCCACACAGTATCAATGGACATCGGTACGTGCAACCAAGTTCTATGAGAAAAACATGCGTAGCGGCGTAGGAGCCCACGCCAACTTTCACAAGTATCACACCGGTCGTTGTCGGATGGGACGGACCCGAGTAGCATGTTCAGGTGCTAATAATGCCACATTGGATCCATCTTCCTCGAGCACGGGTATATACACCAGTATGTTATCGTAGGGCTTCCCATCTTCTCTCTCCTAACAGCTTCCCCAGCGAGCTCGTTCTACGTTGAAGATGGTCGTACTCGCCACGGCGTTTGTGGCATTTCTCGTGGCTGCTAGTACTGCGGGTGCGCGGATGATGCGCAAGGAGGACCTCAGGGCGCGTCAAGCAGAGGCCGCAAAGCGATGGCAGCGCAGCCCTGGACCTGCCACCTTCCACTCAACTAATGTCAAACGAAGCGGTGTGCAAAACATCACATTCACGAATCCAAAGGCATCCGGTGAGTTTGGGGTGGTTGTGGTTATCGGTCGTAATTTATGTCACATCCCTGATCCTGACAGAGTTTTGGGTCGACGGGACCGCCCTTCCGTTGGTCGACTTCGATGTCGGACCTAGTTGGGCTGGTCTGTTGCCCATCAGTAACGATCCGAACGAGACACGCCAGGTATGGTGGAAATTTGGGACGGTGCCTATGTCACCGAGTTCGCGGGATGTTGATCTTTCGATATGTAGCTCTTCTTCTGGTTCTTCCCTCCCGGTCCTGAGGGGAGTCTCGATGACCTCATCTTTTGGTATGGTATCTATCCTAATAAACGGGTTTGGAGTAGATCTTTGGTTTAGGACGAACGGCGGCCCCGGATGCTCTTCGCTCGAGGGTCTTCTCCAAGAGAACGGGGTCAGTGTCTTCCAATCCGACTTCATCCAGGTTTTAATGTCCTCGCTTAGCCCCTTTCGTGGTCCTGGGGCCAAGCACAAGCTACGGTCAACGAATACAGCTGGACGAACCTCTCCTCTGTTCTCTGGGTCGAGCAACCCGTCGGCACGGGTTTCTCACAGGGGACTCCAGACATCGAGAACGAGGACCAACTGGCGGAACAGCTTGTCGGGTTTATGCAACAGTTCCTTGAAGTATTCTACGAACTGAAGGGAAAGAAACTCTGGCTGACAGGCGAAAGTGTGAGCATGTCGCCCTTTTGGTTTGTTGGGATGTGCAACTCAGGGATTGTGTTTTGGCTAGTATGCTGGCACATATATTCCTTGTGAGTTGCATGAATAGAAGTGATCCCGAGCAAGACTCATCGTTCGTAGACATCGCGAACTATATCTATGAGAACCCTACTCTCTTGGAGCTTTCTCTTCAAGGAATTTGGATTTGTGATCGTGCGTGCTCATCGGTTGTTGAGGTATTCAAATATTCATGTTTGAATGACATCATCCAGCTTTGCTTTCGTGGGAAGTCGTGCAAGAGGAGATCCCTGCAGTGGACTTTGTACACAAATATCAAGGCCTGTTTTCTTTCAAGTAAGATCGTCCCATCTCCGACACTTCTCCCATTCCGTTCTCACACTCAACCTCACACCTCACTTCACTAGCCAAAGTTATCTCGAGTACCTCGATCAGAAGGCTGCTACCTGCAATTACGCGAATTATGTTTCCACCTACGTGACGTACCCACCACAAGGACTCCTTCCTCTTCCAGGAGACTCCACTGAGTTTGCGGATGGATGCGATGTCTGGAACGACATCTTCAACAATGCGTTGATAATCAACCCGGCATTCGACATCTATCGTATCTGGGATACGGCAAGTTATGAAGTGTCATTGAACGACACAAACTAACATCGAAAAACACAGTATCCGATTTTGTGGGACGTCCTCGGCTTCCCGTATGGCTTTCCCGCACTAAATTGGCTCTTCCCTACGAAGAACTAACGTGTCGTATAGAGGTTCCTTCACTCAACAACAATCACCCATTTATTTCAACATCCAAGAAGTCAAAGAAGCGATTCATGCACCCATCGACACGGAATGGACCGAGTGCTCCATCATCGACGTGTTCCCGAACGGAGACCAAAGCTTACCGCCCGCATTTACAGTCCTCCCGAGCGTGATTGAGAAGAACGTGCGGACTGTGATCGTGCATGGGTTGGCTGATTTCATATTGATCGCTGAAGGGTACGTCTTACGAATCGTTCCCCCTCTTCAAGTCATGTTGTCGCGGTATTGACGTACGTTGTTCAGGACGCGCATCGTGATCCAAAAGTAAGTCCGACGTCCATGACTTGGCACCAAGTATCGTGCCGCGCTAACGTACTCTGCCACCGTCGGGCACAAACAGCATGACGTGTACGTCTTTGCCTCGACATTGCATTCATATTTTTATTTCGTTTTTAACGACGCGTTTCTTTTCCAGGGAACGGGTTGCAAGGGTTCCAGACCCCGATCGCCGACGATAGCTTCATCGTCGACGGTGTCGGCGCATTCGGCAGCATGCATTCGGAACGCGGATTGACCTACTTTGAAGTCGATCTCAGTGGACACATGATACCGCAGTTTTCACCCGTGGTGAGTGTTTTTTTTCGGGGGGGCACAGGGCTTGGAAGCGGCGTCGATGTGGCTGATTCATTTGTTGCTTGACGTATCAACACAGGCCGCTTTCCAGATCATGCAGTACTTGATGGGTTTTAGGGATACGCCATAGAAAGGGGTGGTGTGTATAGTCATTGTTCAGCGTATCGACGCGATTGGCACTCGAAAGGCTACGTAGCAGAATCTTGTTTGTACCTCAGAAACACGGAAGAGAGGCAATGACATCTAGACCAAGTATATTAATTTACAACACGACTGTGCGTGTTCCAGCGCGGAAAATAGGCAGGGTACGACACAATTGGCGCGTATGCAGATACAAATCGTAGAGGCTACAGACAGGGAGGCGCGTACGAGGACGAGAGAAGCGAGATGGATACAGAGTGTGTCAAACGAGCGCTGTTCACAAGTCGACGTGTTGTCACGTCTCGATCCTTGGACGAGTCCGAGCAAAAGCCTAAGAGAAAAAAAGGAAAGCGAGGGCGCGTTGAGATACAGTACGGAAGTCGTGCGGTTGGGTCCTTGAAACATGCCTGCAAGGCGTGACATAAATAAAATATTTTCATCCGATCCACTCGATCGAGAACGCCAGCGGAAAGCACACGTCTAATAGCAGTTCAATCGTCGAGGCGAGGGGGGGGGGTCAGACATGGACTCAGAAAACGAAAAAGATGGCCGAAATTGCGACCCCGGTGCTGAAGAGGAGCGCGGGATGGACACCACCCAGATAGTGTGACACGCCATTGCTTTGAGCGAGCGCTGTGGCAGTGGACGCCGTCTAGGTAAAGAGCGCGTGAGCGTTGTCCCGTGCAATGACGTGCACGCGCGTGAATACGTACGCTGTCCGCGGTGATAAAGTCATCGACGACGGGAGTGGGAACCGCGTCGCTGACTACACTGGCCGACGCGACGGGGGACGTCACGTTGGCTACGGCCGTCGGGGCAGAAGCAGACGGGGACGCGTCCAACACTCGCAAGTTCGGTCTTCCAAACTGTGGCGCGGCAGAAACTATTACAGTAAAAAAAGAGGGTAAAACGTCGCGTCGAGGGAATTCAATCTTGTCAGACGCAGAATCGCTGACTTGCCTGATGACATCACGGTGCACAACAGAGGGACGAGTTGGACGAGGATCATCTTCGTGGGTTGAAAGCAACGAGGGGTGTGTGTGGCGAGTGAAAGGCGAGGGCCAGCTCTGAGGGCGATGAGCAGGACGAGATACGAAGCGAGACTGTGTCGACGGTGGGTTATATACAAACTTGAAGGTGGAGCGAGCTGGAGAGACACTCGGAATGCGCGACCGTTTTATACGCTGCTGCACGGGCTTTTAGTACACAAGGGGCGGCATATAAGGAATGGAGCGCGGTCAGCGCGCAACGAGAAGAGTGATAAAGGGGATACATAGGGTTTATGAGAGAACTCGCCGATCCAGGCTGGGACAAAGAGAGCATTATGGACATGTGGTATGAATGACCATTGCTCGTCCCGCTGGTGGAACTTCCGTGATGGTATGCAACTTTGTATTTCGTGTGAACGCGTCGTACGAGCACTTTGCATAAGCGGTACAATGAGCCATAAGTTCATGTGTAACCCCGGAAACGAACATGATTTGCCCAAATCGGGAATACAAGCAGGCGTTGCACAGAAACCGTGTTTGTCCAGGTTTGATCCTGGCAAAGAGTGTATGTACTACTGTACACGAGGACAAGAAACAGCATCAAGTACTGTCAGTCGGCATCCATGACAGGATCCGACGTTGGCGGTTCAGCCTGTGGAACGGACGACGTCGGATTTGACCCGGAACCTGGCACAGAAGGGTTGCTCCTGTTCGTTGTTCGGGTCCCCTTTCCCTTCGCGGCTGCGAGTTTCATCCTCTGCTTCTCGCAAAAATCCCTAAACGCCTCGAGCGCGTCACAAACGTGTAGTTTACTCGGACGGTCAGATATCCTGGATTGGGCTGTCAGCCAAGGTCATGCGGAGAAAAGAGTGGTCGGTCCAGACGTACCGTGCCGACATCTCTTCCACAACATCGTTCCCATTCAGGAAAGGCATGTCCCCAATGACTCCAGCATACACTTTCAACAGCATGGCCGGCCCTCCTTTGATGGCGACCGCCGTATCCACCCATCCCTGCAACCTGGCCTTGATGTTCGGTCTGAACTCTTCTCTCAAGTCCTCCTGCTCTGGGTCGTCCCCGTCAAGTTCAATGTAACCCAACATGTCGCCCTCATCAGTGCCATCGGCCCCTGGAAGAAGTGGTATACCGATCATGAGTGCGGCGAGTGCTATGGGGTATGCGGTATTAACTTGGGGTGTCAGGATGCCTTTGACCCATCGTTCCACGCGGGTGCGACGATGGAGCGTATCTCGGCGTAGGGCAAGAATTTGTTTCAGTTCAGACTTATTAACCTCGGAACCGATGTTGCAGAAACTGGAGCGAATAGCGGCGCGGAATACGTTGGAGACATCTAAGAGCTCTTCTTCAACGACTGAAATGGCGTGTGTGCGGTAGAAAAAGTTGCTGGACATGATGAGTACTGCGAATTGCAACGATGCGGCATCTTGTGGGCGTAAGAGATGTTTGTGTGCCCTGAGAAGCTTGTTGACGCTCTCTGTTCTGTTATTCAGGGACATGATACGTAGCGCAGCGGAAAGATTGTCGGAGGAGTGGCCAGCTACTGACATGATAAGTGGATAGAGCTCTTCCTCCAAGTCGTCTTCATCCTCGGCAATGGAAACCATACTAGAATATAGTGGCCCTGAGGGTGCGATTTTGAAAATATCGAGGAGAGCGGTGTGAACGAGGTCTCGTAGTCGTGATTGTTGGTCAGTAATGCGCCATGACCAATGAGGGGCGTAAAAGAGTCGCGGGTAAAGTTCCTCGTCGCATATGGATGAACAATCATCGGAAGTGTAATTCTGGTCGTCGCCGTCATCATCGATAACGTTGGGCGGCTTGGCAGTTTGCTCTGGCTCGTGGGTATGTTCTTCCTCGTCTTCGGGGTCTTCAAAGAATGCTAATGGAGAGGTGAGGGCGATGGGGGAGAGATGGGATTCGATGACGTACATTTGCTACCACCGCGTAAGAGTTGCTCGAGGGCACGCCAACCGAGAACGACACGGATGTCGTCTATCATGTTAGGGATAATGTTTCTCTGATGTTTGGACCCTGTTGCGAGGATGCTCATGAAAAGGTCGCGCCATATCCACAACATGACGTTTTCAAGATTCTGGGCACCATTGAGTGCAAAGGACTTGACGACTTTACCGGTTGAGTTTGTGATCTTGATGGGAATGAACATGCTAGCAAAGGAACACCCACAACTGTAGAGAGGTGAGAGAGTAGGAACGGGTGATCACGCAGAGACTTGCCCTCCGGTTCCGGTTCCGATCTGTTCGAGAGCGTCGCGGGCAAAGAGGAGACAAGTATGGGCGAGTGTGAAGTTTGTGCGGAATTCGTACGCGACCTTCCAGATGTCATTGAGCCATTGGACCAAGCTGTCGACAGCCTCGGAAAGGAGCTGTTCCCTGCGGGAGCGTTCTTTGATGAGGGATCGTCTGGAGTCACGAGACAGCTCGAGCATGAGGGCAGCGACCTCTGCCTTTTTAGCCTTGAGGTTCAAAGAGGGCATGCGGGAATATCGACGCTGCAATTCTGTGGCAGTGGTGATGGTCTTCTTTTGTGTGTCCTTGGAGACGGTGTCCAGGAGGGGCACGAGGTGCTTCCGGACGAGGAGATGTTGGGCGTCGGGTGGGAGGGCATCGTAGACCTGGAGGAACCTGGTTCTCGACAACTTGGACAATAGAACGGGGAGATCGTATGTGAATACCGTACCTTTTGCTCGCTGTGCTGGATGGCATCGTTACTGGGGAGGAGGTGTTGGCAGCGCTCGCCGCGTCGCGCGTGTACAGTATTATTAGCGAGTCACGGATTGCCTTATCCAGGCGTTGCTTATTAGTGACGCGCGTGACATTGGTATTGTACGTCCATTCCTAAGAAAACGGGTGGAAAATGGCGTTTTTGTTCATGTTTTCTATGTGACTTTTATGTGTTTTTTTTTTATTCTGCGACCGTGTTCTGCAATAATGCCGAGGAAGAGAGAAAAGGACCGGCCCGGGGATTTCGGTGACTCGGATTGCCTCGAGGCAGCTTCCATTCGTGGCTGCCGACCCCTTGTACATGTGTAGCTGGTGGAAGCAACGTTGTCGCCGAACCACGTTGGAAACGCGCGTACCTCTCGCTCGTCTTGTTATCAGCGCACCGATCTCGCATTTCTTTTGTTCCCTCTTCTCTCTCCCCGACGACTAACCGATCCCTCAGGCGCATCATAAAAACCCATGTCAAGTCACTCTCCGCACAGATCCAGAAAACCTCAGATGTATCCTGCACTCCAGAGTGAGTCTGCCCTGCAATTTCGTGTCTTGTGCCAACTTGGCTCCGTGCGTCTCCTTGGATCTTATTATGATTGCGATTGCCGGTGCTGTGCTGCTTGTTCCATGGTCCGCAGCGTCTACTCTTACGTTCTTATACCTCTCCTTTCCCTCTCAACCCTTTCCCCTCGCTCCCTTTGTCTTTTCGTGTTGCGCACCAACAGTCCCTGACCCACTCACCCTCTTCAGGCTCGTCCCAGAACTCGCCACCACGTGAGATGTCCCCGTCTCCGCGCGACAGACAGCGAACGGTAAAAGCACAGTCTTTGCCGATCGTCCCATCAGTGATGCAAGTTTTCAACGCGGCCAACGTGCAGCCCATTCAGCGCCAAGCACAGCAGAGTCCCCCCTCGGCCAGCATATCCCTCCAATCCAAGCGCTCGACGACACCCCCCATGATCCAGTCGTCAAACAACGTGTCCAAGCTTCCCTCGCCACCCAATCCTCCCCCTCTCCCCAGAGAAGACGTACAAGACCATTACACTCCACCCGCTCCACCAATCCACTCCGTCAGCCAGTCGAACATACATCAACCCCCTCAGCAACCTCCTCCTCCCCCACACTCCCACAGCCAACCCAACATCCATCCACACGTTCCCATGAATCCCACAATGGGATATCCTCGCCCCATCAACAGGATTGCTCCGCCATTCCTCGCATCCTTCCACGCGATGGAAGAAAACTGGCAGATGACCGATGAACTGATGGCAGAGATCGAGCGCGCTGACTATGCGCAGACCCTGAGTCAGCAACCTGCTGCTCCAGGGACGTCCGGCGTTGCGTACGCCGGCGGCGCCCAGAGCGGCGCAGTCTACGTTCGAGAAGCACCTTCCCCCCACAAGGACTCTGTCCTTGACCGCGTTCGAGTCGGCGAACACCCAATCACCAGAGATGGAGACAGCCCTCAGGGGATGGGTGGACCCCCTCCGAGGAGACCAGCTCGTGTCAACGAGCGCGACCGCGAACCCCAGCCGAGCGACAGTATTCAAGCTCGCACTCGTCCTCTCCCTGCCAGCCCCGGAAACTCGCCTTCCTACTCTCCTCAGGGGCACCCTCAGGCACGCGGTCCCTCCCCGGATCGGGTCTCGCCACCTTATCACACGCCCCAAGGTTCTTCCGGTGAAAGTGGGACCGCGGGAGAGTATGTCTCCCTAAAGCGCGACTCATATCAGTCCTCTACCGGTTCGCATGCCCGGATCCCGACTCCACCGACCGCTCGGAAATCTTCCAGCGCGAGCAACACTGAGAATACCCGTGCCACGCCACCTGCTGTCACCAAGCTCGCCAGCCAGACGCCACCCCTTCAGGCGATGAAAACTCGCACGCCTGACAAGTCTCTTCCTGTGCAGGAGGAGCCCGAAGACGAAATCGCTTCGCTGAAGGATAATGCTGGACATCTTCAGTATGATCATGGTGGGAATCCGTCGCGCGATGACGACGATGACACTTTGATTGAGACCGAGACTGGATATATGCGTCCTGGGAACGACAATGATCGCGATGGCGATTCAGGAAGTTACACCCCTCGCTCGCCGAGCGTGACCCTCCCTGAGTCATACTCCGCGCGCCATTATGTCCCTCCATCTCACCCCAACAATCGTCTCTCCAGTCTCACCAAACATCACCGGAATGGTTCTACCGATCAGCTTGGCCTGCGTAGCTTTGACGCCGTCGTCAATCCGAAGCATCAAGTCAGACCATCCGAAGAGACTCGTGAGTCGCCCACGCTGTTCGTGCAGGTGAACGCTGAGCAGACCAATGGGACCCCAGAAGAAATATTGAGACACCAGCAAAATCGTCCTTTCAATGACAATCGGGACGATCGAAGCAATCGCGGTGCGGAGCAATTCCCGAATCTTGGCCTAAATCAACAAAATACTAGACCACATCCACTTCAGACTCAGGTTCTCCGAGAAGACCAATATTATGATGATCCTGCAGCGGCATACCTCCAATCGTACTTCCAGTCCGCTCGCCCCAACGCCCCAATACCTCCCACACCACACAGCCAAACTGCCGCACCATCTCCGTCCCCGTTCGTTTCTAGCATCCAACCTAGTCCTGCTCCTCCCGTCGGCTCACCCTATCCGTATCCCTTCACCCACGTCCGTCGCAACCCATACCCTGTACATGCCGTTCCCGCTGCGCCATCTACCAGCTACGATCCGAACCATCCATCGGTTATCGAAGAGCAGCTCGCCCTTCAGATGCAAATGTACGCTCTCAACAACAATGCAGTCATGAGCGATTCCACGTTTTCTCCCTCCTCAACGCCATTCCCAGGTGCGGGATACAATCCATGGGCGTTCCTCCAAGCCTCGAGAGCATTCGGGGGCCGTCGATTCGATTCGATGAGTTTACAGTCATCCCCGAGCCATCAGCCTGTCAGTCTCCCTTTCCCGGCCAGTCGTGGACGGGGGTTGAAGCGGAGAGAAAAATCGACCAATCTACGGACACCTGCGTCTGGGACGAAACAAAAGGTGGTGAAGCCACCGCCGCGCGTGGAGAGTACGCAACCCAGGGACACGAGTCCGGAGCCATATTCCTCGGGTGAGGAGACGGCCGGGGAAGGATATGAAGTGCACGAAGAGCCAGCGTGGGTGAACGGGAATGGATATGATGAGGGGGATGATGGGGAGTGGATTGACGAAGAGGGTGACAAGGACGAACTGTTGGACCTCGAATACCATCCGTCGTTCATCTCGAACATGGAAAAAAGGCGACGGAAGTGGGACGCACGATGGGAGGCGCTGCAGCAAGCGGTAAGCTGCCCTTTCGTTTACCGTCTTTTTCCACCTGGTCGCTGAACGGATCGTGTGTCTAGTTCCAAGCATTGGACTGTGAGACGGATACGACGATGGTTCTCCTCGCGGCGCCATCGCATTCTACGGAACTGCATGCGTTGACGTCGCGCTCGGTGCGACGCGACCAATTGAACAAGTCACCCGCCATGACCCAGATCCGTACTAGTTTCAAAGGCATCGCATCCCGTCGGAACGACACCCGCTCACGCACGGCTAGCGCATCTATCCTAGAGCGCCTGCTGAACTCGACGAGCGCATCGGGCGACGGGTCAGACACGTCGTCGGAGGCTCGGGAAGGCGACCTGAAACGGGCGCTAGAGACAACCTTGGGCAGCCTGGAGACGTTGCGGGTGATCTACGAACACCGAGTGTCGAGATGGGAGGAGGAGATGTCGCGGATCTCGGACGAGCGGGAGCGAGTGGAGTTATTGTTGAGGCAGACGATCGGGGTGAGTTTACAACCGAACGGAGCGCAACATGGGTGTTAGGGACCGGCCTATACGGTCGGTGACATCCTGCGATGGAATTGTGTAGAGGCTCCGGAAAGATAGAGACGATGGGGTTAGAGCGCGTCGTTTGCTGACTGTATAGCTAACTTATCCTGATCGTGCCGTCGACATTGTTTTTTTCCGCTTCTGCGAGCCGGTCCCTTGTTGTCATCAAACACCCTTTTTTTTTTCTTTTCATTATTCCTTGTCGTTCTCTCTCTTTTTTTCTCTCCGCTTCGAGGCGACATGCTGTCCTTTTTTTTTTTTTCCGTGTTATGCCCTATACGCTCTTTTTGTTATGCCCACATGCTATCAAAAATACATGCCTTTTCCCTCACGGTATCTCGTATTTTCCCTTTCTTTCTTTGGTGATGCTACTCTGCGGACGCTGTTGGATTCCAATCTCGCGAGTCAAATAGACGGACTTGTCTCGCACAACCAAATCGACCTCTGAGCATCGTAGAACTGGGTCACTCGACCCGTTCCCGTGCGAAACATGCATATAATAGAGCGTAATACGTCACTGAGTGCATTTGGTTGGTGGAGGGTGTCAAGGCGGTCATCCAAAGAATCCCGGGGGGGGAGCATCAATTGCGGATGCCATCCAAAGGGGGAGACGGTACGGGCAGTCCACGGGAACCAAACGAATCGTTTCAATCAGATAACTGATAACTACAACGATTGGCGCCGGAAATCGACGTCTCGTAGACATACAAGCTAAAAATGTACGGAACGGTATACAGAAAACGTTACGAGTGCAATCCACACGAAGGAATCTTTGTCCATGCCCAAACTGTTGTGTTCGGTTTGTTGAGCGCTGAACGGAGTGAACAGACTTGAAATTACACATCGCACATGATCCAGTTGGCGGAGACGGCGTTAGGAGAGAGGAGGAAGGATATGGGCAGTTGGTGACGGAGGACCAGGAAAATGACACTGAGGAGACGGAGTGACAGGCAGAAGAGAGGCTAGACTACTAAGTGAAGGTGACGTAGAACCGGGCTGAGATACACGATTTCGCAAGGAAGGGTGAGGAAGCACGAAGAATGATCGTTATGGGGAAACGGAGGAGCGATGCTGCAAGTACTCCGCGACATTGTGGCATCCTTTGTCTTTCGCAAGCTCGAGAGGTGTACGTCCTTTGGCGTCGCGTGCATGCGTGTTACAGCCAGCTTTGACAAGAACGTCCACAACATCTGCAAACACCTGATCGTCCGGGCGCGCCCACCATGTCAAGGCCATGTGCAGGACTGTATCACCATTTGCAGAAATGACAGATGTATCGGCCCCATGTTTAACAAATAAAGATACCATCTTTAGGAGGTTCCCGGACCATGTGTCTGCCATGCGTCCGAACACAGCGAGTAAGATGTCGGGAGGGAACGATGCATTGTGTGAAAGCAGGTACTCCACGACAGAGGACCAACCGGGAATCACGGCGACTTCGATGGGTAGTTCGCCTCTAGCATTGCGAACGGATGCACTGCAGCCAGCCTCGATGAATATTTTTGTTACTTCCAGACAATGATCCTCCGACTCCAGCCAGGTAGCACGGTGCAGTAGGGTAATATCCTGTTCTGAGTCTCGTGCGTGAACGTCAGCTCCTTTGCAAACAAGCGAAGAGATTATTGATATCCACTTGCAAAGGTCTTCCTGGTAGAGATCGTTCAGGGGTCGTATACACATGTGTCGCAACACGGTGTGCAAGATGTTGGGAGGGAAGGGGGCATTGTGTGAAATCAGGTATTCCACGACAGAGGAGTAACGAGCAGTGACGGCGAAATGGATAGGTAGTTCGCCTATATCATTGCGAACGGAAGCGCTGCAGCCAGCCTCGATGAATATTTTAGTTGCTTTTAGACAATGATCCTCCGACTCCAGCTGCATAACACGGTGCAGTAGGGTATCCCCTTTTGAGTCTCGTGCGTGAACGTCAGCTCCATTGCGAACAAGCGAAGAGATTGTCGATATCCACTCGTCAGGGTCTCTCTCGTAGAGAATGCTCAGGGGTCGTGATTGAAAAATGGGTAGTATATCGAAAGGCAGTGGTAGGTCTTGTGACAGCAGGAAGTCAATTATGGAAGTGACACTGTGACTGATGGCGAGGCGCAAAGGCGTTTCTCTGACAGCATCCAATGGAAACGGGATATGATAGGCTTTGGAACGTAAGGGTGTGGTTCGGAGAGATAGTTCATCAATACTGGTCGACTTCAGAACGGCGTGTAGCAATGGCAGGTAATCCCTGTTGGATAGGTCGAGACGAAGAGACACCTTGACATCGAATGCATGTGACAGCAGACATACCACGACGGAAACGAACCCTCGAGAAATAGCAATGTGGATAGGTTGCTTGTTAGCGTTATTGGGCATAAAAGGGTCGCAACCAGCCTCGATAAGCTGTCCTGTAG
>JBBPNO010000305.1:0-30216 GCA_038090915.1 Boletus eberwhitei
ACTATGTAAAGTCAACCTTCTATCAAAGTTCTGCTTCGCTTTGATCTTGTCCAGATCTAGAAGCCATCTCCTCGCTCCTCTTGCTATTTGCAGTAATAGCAAGTGTGGTACTTTGTACCATCACTCTTAGTTGGGCATCCCTTCTCTAGAGCACGGTTGGCTTGCCATTCATCCAAGAAGCATCGGCCCACATTCGGGTTTCTGCACAGTGAGCTACATCTGCGGAGTAGCAACAAAGCCTTTCCTCGGCATATCAGAGTCGACACCCTCCGGACCACACAATTGGGGAACTGGGAAGGTGCGGATTGTAGATCAAGAAGGATTATATGGTCACGTGTCAACAGTTATGCAGGTTGCATAACACCATCCAATTAGAGAACTAGGAAGGTACTGAAGTAGATTAAGAAGAGTTACATGGTCAGCTATGATTTTGTATTTTCCTACACATTTACTGATCATAACCTACACTTTCAATACACTTTCACTAAGTTTTTTTACAAGACTCTGCCTTGAATTACCTAGATTGCTATACATACAAATGCAATTCCCATGGTCAAACAATTCAAAATAAATATTAGGATTAACATGTCTACCATTTTCAATATACTTTCCTATACTTTCTCAGTACATTTTTGCCATAGTCAATTCTACACTTTCACTACACTTTTTCTATGCTTTCAAGACAATTTTCAGTAGACATTCATCTAGGTTTTTGCCATGGCCAATCCTACACGTTTGTACACATTGTTTGCTCAACATCAATCAATTTGTGGCCAACATTTTCATCATAACTAATTCTATACTTTGATGGATCATTTTCTCTGCTTTGCTATGCTTTTGTCTACACTTTGCCTATACTTTCCCAGACCATCTACTATGCTTTACTATGTTTTTTTCCTACACTTTTGGTACACTTTCCTTGACTGTTTTGTATGCTTGTTTATACTAAGAAAACTGAGTATAACTTTTTATCTAATAGGAAACTATATGGGGGCATGTAGACAACATTGATAGCTCTTGACTGAAGATAGAAGGTGATTATTTGTCAAGATTTTTCCATCCACTTTATTCTGAATTATCAATGATTTTGTGCAAAATAACAAATGTTGTTAAGATTAGCATGTCATTAGCAAAATGATACAACCTAGCTATTGGGTTTGTCTCAGCTGTCTCAAAAGGGATTATATTTGTCTTGGTTGTCTTGGCTAGTGTTTTGCTAGTGTATGAAACAAATCATTATGCTTGTCATTCCAGACTCCAATCCTACACTTTGGTATACTTTTGCTGCATTTTTGCTAGGTTTTTTTTGTAGACTCTGTCCTTGAGTATACTTTCATTGACCATTACCACCTGCTATACTATTTTTCAAGGCTCTGGCCTTATATTTTGCTACACTTGGGATACACTTTTTGGTCCATTTCCTATGTTTCACTATGATATTTTTTCTAGACTCTGACCTATGGTTTTGCTAGTCACTGCACATACAACAACAAATTCTGCAATCTATCACTCCTAGCCAAATGTTGTTATAACAACTTGGACCTTATCTTTTTCTATATTTTACATGTACTTTTTCCTTAGACCTTGACTTGTATAGTTTGTCAGACAATTACCAAATCCAGTATCTTTCATTTATGTGTAGATATCCTATCCATCTGAGTTGATAAGGATATTCCCCCCCTTCACTATCAGAAATTCTTAAGATCTAGATGAAATTGAGCATAACTTTTTATATGATAGGAAATCATATGAAGATATGTAGGAGACATTAATAGCTCTTTATTCAAGGTACAAGGTGATTATTTCTCAAGATTTTTCTATCCATCGATTTCTGACTTGTCGATGATTTTCTGCCAGATAACAAATATGTATATTGGTAGAATTAGTAGTTAATATGATATGACCCAGATATTAGGTTTGTCTCAGCTGTCTTAGGTTAGTTAGGATTGGTCTTGGCTGCCTCAGTTAGTTAGGTTGGTTTTGGCTGTCTTGGCTATCTTGAAGAGGATCATATTTGCATAAATATCTACAATGGAATGAGATGCATATAATGGATGCATATAATCAAAGAATAGTCCAATGCTGTCTGGAGCATGGCTATATAAAGGCATTAATAGATTAAAATAATGAGATGAATGAAAGAAGTGCACTAGACACATTGCATGGGTGAGATCTCTTGGATCTATAGATAAGGGTCTAGGGCTTTATAAATAAGGGGGTTGCATTAAGAGATGGGACCAGTGATCTGCAGGTGTGGATCAGATGTATTGAAAGAGTGTCTGCCATGAGACAGGGCCTGATCAGTGTTGTATTGAGGAAGTATCCATTGGGAGATGAATCTTGGTTGATGTCCTTGTATGTTGTGAAATACAGGTATATCATGAGATATGGTGGATGACATGAGCTTTAATATTTGGAAGGTTGGCATTGCACATATCATAGGACACAGTGGGTGATGTAGATTCCTATATTTGAAGACTCAGTATTGAATGTGAGCTTTGATGTTTGGAGATTCAGCATCAGGATTGTGTAGCAGAGTGGCACATGGTGGTATACATGTGACTATGAAGATGTTGTGGTTGAGAGTTGTGCTGGACTTGTGACTGAGCTAGGTAACATGCATAAGATCATGGTTATAACATGATTTATAGTTGCACATGACTGCAGTGGTTTAATATCTCATGCTAGACTGGTTAGCCATGTAACTACTTGGTTACTGTAAGATGGCTACAATAGGAGTATGACTAGTAAAAGTGTATGGGTATGTATTCATAAGGTGAGTTATATGACAGGTGGACTTAGGATATGGATGTATGATGGTGTGTGATAGGAATGTGGTCTCATATGGAGATGACTTGGTGTTTGTGTAAGTCTAATGTAAGGGTGGAGTTTGGTTGAAAATAGATGAGAGTGTTGTCTATGGATGTCTGCAAGTATAGGAAAAAAGTGGCTAATATACATAAATATGATGTGAACATTTCACCTCAATGGCTCTCCTTTTATAAACAAATACAGGGGCTTCACTAACCAACAAAAGGATTGGTTACTTACAAATGCCAAGAGATTGCTAACAAATACCAAGCTTGTGCTAACTGATACATGGAATACTATAGATATGATGACTAGTCCAGGTAGGCCTAGGTGTATACTCAGAGAATACTGCCAACAACAAGTTGATGGACAAGGTACCCTTAAGATGATCAATAGGATTGAGCATTGTGCAATGGTAAGGTGCAAATACTGCCAATGACTAGTTGGTGATCAAGGTGTTCCTAGGACATCAGGTCACTAGAGTCAAGGATTGTGCAATGATAAGGTGCAACATCCTACAGACAAGTTAAGCTGCAAGAGGAGGAGACTATTGGATGGTAGTTGACAACTGTGGAGAGGGTTGTTGAAGACAAGAGCAATAAGAGAGTGTGTTCACTCAGGAGTAGAATGAGAACTCTTAGAGATCCAGATGACCAGGACAATAATGGTTACTGAGTAGATGTAATTTAGGATTACACCATACAATATACAGGTTTATATAGGAGACCTATGTAACATTATGGAATATCAAAAGAATTTCATGTGTCTGTGAGAAGATATCAAGTAATAGGATGTTAGAACTGGTAGGTGGCTGAATAGAGTCCTGACAGTTCAGCAACAATAATTCAAAGGAGTATGAAAACATGTGAAAGTGATGGTAGCATGGGAGCAAGAGTGATGAAGAAAGAGAAAAAAGGAAAAAGGTGAACAAATCATAATATTACTCCAGTGCTAGGGTTAAAATGCCATGTGTGACTTAATTCAGCCCTTGGTACTCCCCACATGGGGACCCAGTGATGTTCCCATTCACTTCATTATCATATATGTCAGGATTGTCATGGAAACCTCCAGTGAGGTTTCTTAAGGTGGCTGAGTGTGTGACTTCACAATTAGAAGTGCATCAGAAATGCTGTGGGGTGTAATGGGAAAAGTGTGGTGGTAGCATATGATGGACTGAGTGAGGAGATGACAAAGGGGTGCATCTGAAGGATGATGAGGATAATGGTAGTGATGGTGGGTTAATATGATGATAAAAAGGACAACATGTTTGCATGTGTTCAGAGTCCAACGAAGGCAGGTTGGGCACTGATAGTTTAGACAGGCAGTATGGATGTGCTCTAAATGATGGCAGTTGAAGCAGGCTTTATTATAACAAGGGTGGTTAGGGCTGAGGGAAGTATTTTCATTATGCCCAGTTCAGGTCACTTTGATGTGTTGGATGGGCATAGTTCATCTTCAGCAAGGTGGAATGATAAGGTGGAGGGAGTGGACTGGGAGTCTGAGTTGATATTCAATGGGGAAATGGTGTCAGCAACATAATACTTGGCATTGTAGAGGTCATGGAGATAGTAGTCTATATCATCTAGGAATTCAATCATGCCAAGCTGGTGCATGGCATTTAACAGGGAGGCCTTGAGCTTGCTCTGGATTTAGTGAATATGGAGGTTGGTGAGGGAGTGGTTTGCATCAGAGAATAGGCATTTTGCAATGACACTGAGTTGAACACATTGGAGGTAAGCTTTATAAAGGGAGTAGAGTGAGGATGCCATATTGAAATAAGCTGTGATAGTGAGTGCCAGCCATGGATCTTCCAGGTTATATGTGTGGTGGGTTATTTCATTGAGATCAGGAAAATAATCATAAAGGGGGTTGGCATGGCTGGAAATGTCTACTGAAATGACAGAGCTTGAGATGTTGGCAATAAATGTGGGGGTTATGGCATGTGGCGAGGATGTAAGACAAGATAGAGGAGAAGATGGATGAGAATTGAATTGTCATCAAAGAGTATAGAAATGATAAAAAATAAAGAAGAAGACATAGTAATGGAATCAATGAGCTGAGAAGGAAGAGTATCATAAACCAATATGAGGGAATCATTGGTGAGGGAGGTGGTGGTGGCATTGATGTTGGTAGTCATATTGGTGGAAGGGAAGATGGAGGGAAGACTTGGGAGTGATGTTTTCATAGTTGAGAAGGATGGAGCTGGCATGTTTCAAGTGCTGCTTGGGTTCCCATGAGTCTTCTTCTGTAGAATATCCCTTCCATTGGATCAGGAAGGAGCAGTGGGAAGGAGGTCCTTGGTGTTTGAGAACCTTTTCAATTTTGTATTCTTTCCTTTCCTGAGACAAGGTCAGGAGGGGGTTGCATAAGGTGCTTGCCAAACATAAGGTTTTCTTGGCAGAGTGAGAGGAGTGAGATGTGGAAGATGGGGTGGATTTTCTATGTCTTCAGGAGTCAGAGTTTATATGTGATAGAAGATAGGACATCTGTGATGATGAAGGGTCCTTCTCATTTTGAGACAAATTCCAGATCAGTGACTATGCATTTGAGATTGTGGGCTTGAGCAAAATCCTTTGTCCTTTCTCAAAAGGGGTAAAGTGTTGTTTAGGTTGGGAGGTCATGATCTGACATGTGAGTTCATGGGCAGCTAGGCTTCTTTATAGACAGTGGATAGTTTTGCAAGGCATGCTTCTACTACTAGAAGAGATGTTTCCAGAAGGATGGAAGATAGGGCATGGGGTTCATAACCCAAAAGGAGGAAGAACGGGAATTGGTTTGTGATGAAATGAGGGCAGTGGTCATGTGCAAATTTGGTATAAGAGATGGAATCTGACCATAAGGTGGGTTCATATCTGCAGAAAATCTAAAGGTAGGTCTTGATCTCTTGGTTGACTTGTTCAGTTTTCCCATCTGACTAGAGATGATAGGTGGTATAGAGGAAGAGGTCATATTTCAAGAGCTTTCTGAGCTCACAGGCAAAAGTGGAGGCAAATTATAGGCCATAATCAGAGATGATTTTGTTGTAGAGTCCAAAGTGAAGGTATATTTTATGGAAAAAAAGGAGTAATAGTTTTCTTGATTGGGCAAAAAATCACCCCCTTTGTAAGTCCATGGTCAATCATGACCAGGAGAGAGTCAAAGCCATTGGAAGAAGGCAGGTTGGTGATGAGATCACAGGAAATTTGTTGGAATGGGTGTGTGCAGAGCAAATGGATAGGAGTGAGCAGGAAACCAGTCGGATGTGTATTGGCTTTGTTGCATTGGCAGGTGGGGCAGCCGGCAATATAGGTGCAAATATACATGGCAAGGCTGGACCACCAATAGTCTGCAGAGATGAGCTATTATGTTTTGAGGTAGCTGGGATGGCTGGCCAACTTGTGGTCATGGTAGCATTGGAGGATGGAGTAGTGGACTAAGTTATCTGGGGAAATGTAGATACGATTGTGAAAAGTGAGCACACTATTGGTAGAGGACCAGTTGAATGTGCAAGAATGGAGGAAAATAGGAGTGAAGGAGTTGAGAGCTTGCAAATGTTGGAGTGCTAGGAGATCAGCAAAAAAAGGCCAACTTCACTCTATTGGTGAGGGACATGTTGATAAGGTTGACAAAGAGAGATGGGGGTAGTAAGGTAATTCCTGTGTTGTCATCATTGGCATTAGGGAGAAGATCTGGATGGCTAGGGCATCAGGTCCAGCAAGTAACTTGCCAGGGACATGGACAAGTTTGAGATCAAAGTCAGCAAGGCCAAGGAGCCACTGGGCTTGGCAGCAGTTAAGGTTTTGTGGTGCATGGAAGTAAGTGAGGTTTTTATGGTCTGTGAAGACCTGCACTGGAAAAGCAGAGCCATGGAGATAATGGCACCAGAATTTTAATGTCCTGATGATGGTAAGGAGTTCATGGTTGTAATGTCATAATTATGTTCTATTGAGGAGAAGGACTCAGAGAGGTATGAGCAGAGGTGCCATTCACTATTGGGGTCAGATTGAAGGAGAATGGCACTGGTTGCCTATTTGGAGGCATCAGTGGTGATGGTGAATAGAGCAGAGAAATCTGGGAGCTGGAGAACCAGTCATACCATGTGTTATGATTAACCAAAGGGGGTACCAAATTTCCTTAAACGCAGACATTCCGACCCCATCCCTATGGAATGACCTTCTCTTCGACATGGGGGAATATTTCCCAAATGCCCCATTGATCTCCAACTCTGAAGGCGATGCCTTCTAGAGTCTGATCACCCACATCGCCACCAAGGCTGCACAAGGCGATGAACACCGCCCCATGGCTCTGTTTCATTTCTCAATTTCACCTTTCGATATATTTCACTTCGGACAGCATCTCCTCGGCTGTGTTCTCTCGTACACAGCCTCGTAGTTCCTATACTCCCCGATCCCATCTAAGATCCAATCTTTCCCTCCTATATTTAGTATTTATATCTAACCTGCCCTGAAGCCTCGAGTACTATATATATTGACACTTTTTTTCATGTAAATCCCTAATCTTGATATACACAACTCACCGTGTAAAGTCAAACCCTATCAAAGTTCCACCTCACTTCGATCTCACTCAGATCTGGAAGCCATCTCTTCGCTCATCTTACTATTTGCAGTGATAGTAAGCTCAGTACTTTGTACCATTGCTCTTAGTAGGGCTTGCCCTCTATAAGCACAGTCAGCTCGCTGTTTGTCCAAGAAGCATCGGCCCACATTCAGGTTTCTGCACAGTGAGCTACATCTGTGGAGTAGTGACAAAGCCTTTCCTCGGCATATCGGAGTCGATGCCCTCCGGACCACGCAATTGGGGAACTGGGAAGGTTCCGGTTGTAGATCAAGAAGGATTACACGGTCACATGTCAACTGTTATGCAGGTCGCGTAACACCATGAACAGTTGTTTTAGGCGATCAAAGGTATCTTGGCCCATAAGTGTCCAAACCCACAGTTGGTTGGCCTTAGTAAGGTCAATGAAAGGGCATGCAAAGTCAGAGCAGAAGTTAGGGAGAGTGACATTTTTGGATTTTTCGGCTTGGGCCAATTTCGGTGGATATAGTGACCTTATTGATGTTTTCCTTACAGGGAGGATACTCACAAAGAGACCTCTCAATCCATGAAGAAAAGTTGATGGTGAAAGTTTTTTAGTTGATGGTGGGATTGCATTTCTAGAGCCAGGGCATTCCAAGAATGATCTAGGGGCGAGAGAGTCATACTACCATAAATTTCACTGTGTTGGAGAATTGACCTGTGGAGAAAGAGATGTTCACAGTCCATCCATATTGTAGGTGATGACAGGGTTGGATATCAGAGTGAGTTTGAAGATTTTTTTGGGCAAGAGTCAAGGATCAATGAAGTTTCCAGTGGCACCAGAGTCAATCAGGGTGGAGGTATTGATGATTTGTTTGATACCATGTAGTGAAATGGGGAGGTGCATAGTTCTATTGTTTTGTGGAGCTACAAGTATATGATTCAATGCTAGGAAAAAAGACATCGAGGTGGCTTCCCTTCTCCGAAATCCCACAGCCTTTATACTCTGGCAGGTATGGTGGATATCTTGGCAAGTTCCTCAGATGGTTCCTCATAGAATATCTTGAGGATGGAAAAGATGTCACTGTTATTCTTCCCAGAGGTTTTCAGTGAATTGATGTATTCGTTGAGCTTGGATCACGGGGTTTCTTTCGCAGGGACAGGAGGTGGCAAGGTTTCAGTGGCACAGATGTTCTGATGGGTAGGAGGGTGGCGACTGGTTGTGGGGAAGATATTACAGTTGTTACTATTATGACCTTTCTTCTGGCAGTGGAAACAGAGCCCTTCTCTAAAATAGCGGGCTTGTTTGTTAGGCATAAGTTTGGACACAGTGACACTATCAACATCCATGGAGTTAGGGTCTTTCTGGGGGTGGGGGGTAAACAAGGTCTGGGGACATTCTTCTCTGAGGGCCAGGATCCTCATTTTCTGGGCATGGAAAGTTTTGGCATGGTTGATCCACTCCTTGATTGAGGTTGAAATGGGTGTCATGGAAAGAATTATGGTGGCAATCCTCTGGTCAAGTCTGAGTGAGAACTGGTCTATGAGTGTAATGTCATTGGTGATTCCTGCCTTGCAAGACAGGTTCTGAAAGTCAGTGATGTATTCTTGGAATCCATCATCAGAGGTTCTATAGGGGTGTCTGATAGATTTCTGGACAAGTTTGGACAGGTCCAGGTATGTGGTAGCTTTGATGTCAAAGGAGGTGGTTTTGAAGTTCTGGGTGAACTTCTTGAATATCTTTTTGGAGTTAGTGATAGGATGTCAGCAAGTTTATCATACCACATTTCAATGAAGTTGGCTCCTTGCCCTTCACTCATCTTGTTCAAGGTGGTGGTGACTTTCCCCTCATCAGTAGAATAGAGAGTAGAATTTAGTGCAAAATAGGCCTTTATGACCTTAATCCAGCGGGAGGCATTCGTGGATTTCCCAGAGAAGTCAGCAGGAAGGGCCACTTTTGTCTTTGAGGACATTTTAGGTGGTGTGGGTGTGGTGGGGGGTGTGACAGGTGTGACAGGTGTAATAGGGGTTCTGGGGTTTGCCAGTGATATGATTGCAGGCCTTAAGTTACTAGGAGTGTTCACATGGGTGTTGGCTTGTGATGGGGAGTCAACCTTGATGTCAGAGTTGTCAGAGTTAAGGGAGAATAACCCCCTTCAGAAGCTCATGGTGACAGTGATGGGGTTCTACACCTAAACAGGTGGGACCAAAGATATTCTTGGTCTTTTGTTATGTGAAGTGTACAAAGAAAGCCTTGATACTAGTTATAAATTTTAGGTGATGCATATGAAAAGACCGATATCTAAGATGCTAACATTTGCAAGATACAAGGTCAAGGTTACTAGCATTGCTAGTTGAGGTGGTTCCAAAAAACTCAAGTATTATCAAATGGTAGTTTGACTGAGAGGTGAGACTTAATATACACTTGTACTACATAGACCAAGAATAGAGAATACACAGTAGAGATGATGTATTTATAGCTAGGAATCATGTGCATGGACCAGCATGATAAGAAAGGAAAAAGATTATAGAAGGAAGAGAAAGGAACGAGAAAGAATGTGAAGGAATATGATGATGTTGAGAGAACATGAGAGAACCTCATGGAAGATGGGATCATGTGTTGTTACAAGAGAAACAATGAAGGAGGAGTAAGTCAGACTAGAGGTATAAAAGAAGAATAGTGTTCATATTGACAAGAAGAATAAAACTAACATTGGAGACAGAGGTGTGTCTCCATGTCTGTATATAGAAGAAGTAAGAAAAAAGGAGAATGCATGGGTAAAGCAGGAAAATCATAACAATGACCATTGAGAGGGTCATTCAAGACAAGAGCAATAAGAGAGAGTGTTCACTCAGGAGTAGAACAAGGACTCTTAGAGATCCAGAGGACAAGAACAATGGTGGTTACTGAGTAGGTGTAACTTAGGATAATACTATACAATATACAGGTTTATATAGGAGACCTATGGAACATTATGGAATCTGAAGGAACAATGCTTGGTAAGCAAAAAGAAAGTCATGGAATCCTGTGGAAATAAAGTGAGTAAGCAAATGATTTCATGTGTCTGTGAGAAGGTACAATGACCTCCAAAACTATTGCATTACCTAACCCTGATGTGGTGTGCACAGCACACCACAAACACCTGTGGGAATTCTGCTTAGCTTTGGTGGGGATAAAGAAATTACACACTCTTGGCTACATTCTGGTTTCTGGATCATATGATTTGGCTCAGAGGCTGTGAAGTTATGTTTATTTCAAAACAGCAATATTATTGTAACAGTTTTGCACCTGTTGATTTAAAGTGGGTATTAGTACTTGGTATAGCCTCCTTTTGCCTTGAGCACTGCCTCAACCCTCCTAGGCATGCTTTCAATCAGTGGTATCTCCTCTCATTCCACCTGAACTCTCTCCCATAACTCATGAATTCCACTAGAAGGGTGTTTTTGATCTGCTAGCCTTCTTTTGAGGTGACTCCAGAGATGTTCAATGAGGTTGAGGTCAGGAGACTGTGCTGGCCATATTATAGTCTGAAACTCCTACTCTCCAAGCCACTCTTTCACCTTTTTACAAGTATGCTTGAGGTCATTGTCTTGCTGAAAGGTCATGTTAGGAGAATCTAGACCATAATACTGCAGAGTATTCAGCAGCTTATCCTTCAAAAAAATTTAAATCTAAAAATCTTCATCCATCCTACCATCAATCTTGGCAGCATAGCCAATTCCCTGTTGTTATGAAACCAAATGTCCTCAATGTCTAACTTCCACAAGGCTCGGGCTATGTTGCAGGCTACACATGTCCTGGCTCAAAAGGTAATGAGGGTGTGGGTCTTGTCTGTTCAACTGTAGCCTACAATGACCAAAGGCCAAGGCAATGACTATAGCAGGGGAACAAAGTGGATTCGACTGGGGATCCAGTCATTAAAGTATCTACTTTTTATATGTACAGAATGTGTGCACGGACCAAGCAGTGTGTGTGAGTAATTACTATAGTTGGGTATATAATAGAAGCATTCGTGTGAATGGAAAGGCAGAAATGAATGTGTGAAAGAGATAAGGTGTGGTAACGGAGATTAAATACATGTGTTTGGTCATGTGATTTGAGTCTAGACTTTGTTCATGTGACTGATTATGTAATAGTTCTCACAATCACGTGGTGTTGATCATGTGATTTTATAGATGAAAGAATGGAGCATAAAAGTTTTGAAAATGTTCATATTATAACACTATCTCCTTTTTAAGACTTGAATTCCAGGCGAGTCATTGTTTGTTCGGTAGTTGTGTAGCTTTCGAAAGGAGAGAATAAGGATTGGAATGTGGAGGTGGTAAGTCCTCATAGTTTTCTGGGTGCTGACAGATTCTTTTTATGGAATTCTGTGACTGCTTCTGGAGCAGTGTTGATAATGTCTGCAGATTTCCAAGTACGATCTGTTTAATCATAGCCAGCCTAGTGTACTAGATACTCGAGTTTCCGATTTTTCATCCTTGAAGCTGCAACATACTCAATTTCAAATTGTTCTTCACCTTCCTGATCTATCTCTATTGCGTCGGAACGAACCACAGGTTGTCCAGGAAGTGTTTCTTTATAAGGTTTGACGCGAGATATATTAATCGTGGAATGGATTCGTATGGTTTTTGGGAGGTTTAGAGTTACAGCGTTTGGTAGGACATGTTTGATACGATATGGTCCAATCCATCTTTGAGTAAGTTTTTTAACCATATAAGGAAGATTGAGTTTGTCAGTAGAGAGCCAGACCTGCTGACCGACAATATATAGGGGTGCGTCTGACTGCTTCTTTTCTGATGCTTTTATCATCTTTTCTCTCATCTCTTTTAGTGTCTCTTCTATTTCCTTATGAGCTCTGCTTGTTTCTCCTGCAAAACCAGATAGTTTCCCTTCAAAACCCATGCATGGAGTGTAGTTTCGAGTGACATTAAAGGGAATTTCTCCGGTGGCTGTAGTGACAGTATTATTATGGGAGAATTGAGCCATTTTGAGCCATTTTGACCATTTGTTTTGCCTTTTTCCACAGTATGTGCGGAGATATTGTTCTAGATCTCTATTAACACGCTCTGTTTGTCCATCTGTTTGTGGATGATAGGCTGTGGAGATCTTTTGCGTAATACCCAGTAGCTTACAAAGCTCTTTGATAAATGCTGAAATGAATTGGGGTCCTCTATTGGAAGCTATAGTAGATAGTAGTCCATGAATACACCAAACATTGTGTCTAAATATCTTGGCTAAGTCTGAAGAAGAACATGTATCGTAAGTGGGAATGAAAACAACCTCTTTGGAAAATCGATCTACGATTACGCATATAGCCGTGAAAGAATGGGATTTGGGTAAACCCGTTATGAAATCAATGGAAAGATCTTCCCATGGGTGCTTTGCAGCAGGAAGGGGCATAATTTTACCTGCCGGTGCCTTTTGCTTACCCTTCATAAGGGCGCACACTTGACAGCTATCTATATATGTTTTAATGTCTTTTGTGACTCCAGGCCATGAGAAATAACGAGTGAGAGTGTGAATAGTTTTGGAATGACCACCATGTCCTGCTATGGGCGAGTCATGACATAAGGTTATGAGATGTGTACGTAAAGTGTCTGGTACAAAAATTTTGTTTTTTGGATTTTTGAAAATGTTCATAGTATAATTGAAAGAGAAGTTGTCAATGTCATTTTTGTGCATAGAAATAGATAAAGATTCTAATTCTGTCATGAAGTCTGAAGATAAAGTGACAGAATTAATAAAAACGGAAGGTAGAAGAACTGTAATGTTCGTGTTGTGATCCAGGATTGCATCTTTGTGATCTGGTCGGTGAGAGAGAGCATCTGCACGACCGTTTGTCAAACCTGGTTTATAAACAAAGATATAGTTAAATTCTTGGAGGAGTACATGCCAGCGTGCTTGTCGACCGCTGAGTGTTTGTGGTTTCTTCCAATATTCTAGGTTTTTATGGTCAGTCCAGATTTCAAACCTTTTGTGACCAATTAGATAGTGTTGCCATTCTTCAAGTGCTCAAATGACGGCTAGAAGTTCTTTGTCATAAATAGGGTAGTTGCACTCTGCACTATCAAAAGAATGAGAGATAAAGGCCACGGGCCTCCAATTACCGTTGTCACATAAAGTTGAGAGCACTGCTCCTGTTGCTATGTCCAAGGCATCTGTTTCGATGCATACTTCTTGTTCTCAATTTGGGTATGTGAGTAATGGTGCCATCATGAATTTTCTTTTGAGTGTATCAAACACTTTTTGTTGATCGGATCCCCACGTAAACGAAACATCTTTTTTGGTAAGATCATTTAGGGGGTGTGCGATATTAGCGAAACCTTCGATGAATCGCTGATAATAATTACAGAGGCCGAGGAATCCTTGGAGTTGTTTGAGGTGTGTTGGTACTGGCCAATCCATAATGCCTGCTACTTTTCCTTTTTACATCTCAATCCCCTTTTTAGATACAACCATACCCAAAAAGTCTACTTTGTCCGTTGAGAAGAAACACTTTTCAGGTTTTACATAAAGATCATTTTCACGTAAGGGACATAAGACCTCTTTTACTACCTCTTCATGTTCTTTGTCCGTTTTACCTGATGTAAATATCATACAGTTGTCAATGTAAATAATTACTACAATATACATGTTGTTAAAGATGTTGTTCATTATCTGTTGGAATGTAGGTGGTGAATTAGTCATTCCAAAATACATAACGGTGGGCTCGTATGCCCCAATGGATGTGACAAAGGCACCTTTCCATTCGTCTCCTTCCTTTATCCGCACATTATTATAACTCCAACGTAAGTCAAGGATCATGAATTTATCAGCATTTTTCAGCCGATCAATCAACTGTGGGATCAGGGGTAGAGGATAGGAATTCTTGATGGTACCCTTGTTTAAATAACGGTAGTTGATTACCATACGTTTTTTACCGTCTTTTTTGGGAATAAAGAATACAGGTGAAGTTTGTGGAGATTTAGATGGTTTTATATACCCTTTTTTAAGTTCTTTGTCCATGAATGTGTGAACTTCTTCTATTTTGGTATCCAAGAGGGGTATGACTCGTCCTTTCTTGGGTATGAAATCTTCTTTGAGATCAACTGCATGATTCCATGGTTTCCTCAGCAGCATCCTAGTAGATTCTTGTTCGGAGAATACATCTAGAAATTTATGGTAAGTTTTGGGTATTTTTTCTTTTAGTCCTTCTTCTATAGTACGTATGTGTGTTGTAGGTCCGAGTCCCATAATTTTACAATACTGGGTGCAATGTGGAAAGTCTATAGTTTGGTTCATCCAATCGATGTTAGGATTATGGCAGTAAAGCCAATCATATCCTATAATCATACGATGGGTTCCCAATTTAGAAATATAAGCATCTAATGTTTCATAATGTCCTGCTATTTCCACGATTAAGGTTACAGCATGCTGGATTTGTCCTATAGCTCCTTTAGAGCCATCTGCATTGTGTACTGTTATTGGGTTTTGCAGTTTAAAATAAGGTATACCGTGGCAATGTACATAGTCCGAATCGATAAAGGTGTGGGATGCTCCTGAGTCCAAGAGAGATTTGAACTTGTAGCAGAGCCACTGGCCGTTTTGCTGGCGATGTATGATGGTCTCAAGTGAGAACTCTCCACCGAATGACAATGTCATTGCACGATGCATAGTGACCTTGAGGGGTTTATAAATAGAAGATATTTTTGTTGTTTTATTAGGGAATTAAGCACATTTTCATTATACTCTGATGCCGCGCTCAATTGAGATGCCCTAACAGAGTTTGGACAAATACTACGTAATACAGAAGAGAAATCAGAAATAGGAAAATCGTTGTCCGTACATGTAACTAAATGTTCTTGCACCTGAACATCCTCGTCGTTCACATGCTTTGTCCTTTTAAAGCCTTGGTGGCCCTATGCCTGGCCTTGGCTTCAAACTTGTCTCGGTAAAATGCTTCTGCCTCCTCCGAGATGAAGGCTCTTTGTGCTGCTTGCAGTACCAGTGCAGCTGCCAGGGGAGTGGGAAGGGGACGACTTGAATAATGCTGGGCGACCTGCGCCTGAGGATATATGGCATACTCGTTTTCTGCCGTTGGTATGTAAGTACCAGAGTCGTAATCCCATACAAACTGTTGGCATTGTTGGGGGGGGTGTGTTTGTCATCGGTAAGGATTCTTTGGCAGTCCGGTTTAATATGGCCAGGTAGCCCATAGAGATAGCATGTCCTGTTGTCAGGATGCGGAGGTATAGATTGTGGGAGGGATGGCACAAATTGCTGTGCACCAATCTCCATGGGTGCACCACAACCCGGTTGAGTGCCATAAGCCGTGAATTGGGAATGAGGAGGTCCTTGGGGAGGGGGGTAACAAGGATTTTGTGGTGGCCCTCGGGAAACGAAATGACTGTTTGTTGGTGGTCCTCTTTCGACCACCATTCTTTCGAATATTTGACCAATGCATTGATATTCGTCCTTTACCATGCCGTAATTGTTTTGACCTAATGGGCTTAAGGTCATGCTTGCTCTTTCGTAGATTTTAAAGTCTACGGCCTTCTTGAACAACGTCATTGCATGGTAATCTTTGATGTTCACTTCCTTTCACAGGATCTCAAATCTCTGCACAAACAAGTTGATCAGGTGTCCGTTTTGTTGAAGACCTTCGAGTTTCTTTAAGGATTCGTGTGCTAGCACGTCAATCTGGAAGTAGGATTTTATTTCTCCTTGTAGCCTTTGCCATGATGGCCAGGCTGAATCTCCTTGTCTTCCGGTGACTATCCCGTTTTCATCTCTAGATCTTTGTACTTGTCATTGTAATAGTTTTCTAGTGTTATTTGGGCAAACCCTTCTGCCTTTCCTTCTAGACATGATAGTACTGCTATACATCTTAATTTGTCTGAGCTCCATTTTTGGGCTTCGGTCCACAAGCGTAGTTTGATCCACCATGTGTGGAATATGCTTCGATTGCCATTCTAGTTACCGGAATCAGTGATCTTCTTGGTTACCGACATTTTTTTCTTTGTCGACGTTTAGTTTGGTGAGTCTGTGGATGAGGTCGTCCAGATCCACTGACATATTTGATTACGGGTTTTAGTGAAAAGTGGGGGCGGAGGTAGGAACGGAAATAATGGATACCACAGATGCTGAATGTGAAGGGGTGGTGGTAAGGGCAGACACGGTCTACTCTAACTTGATATTTGATTTTTGCTGGCATAAACTTTCTTTCAGAACCTTACTGTACAGTATCTTCCAACTGTACTCTGGGGTTCCTACGATTTGATCCTGGTGACCACAGCAACCTGGGATATTCCTATAACAAAAACTACTCCTTTTCCTTGATATCATTGGGGGTGTACATGTGGGAAAGAACTGTGATGATTCCCACTATCATACTATGTGTGACGTTACAGGTAATCACATGAACCTGGGTTCACTAGTGTAGAACCAATGTACGAACTGCTAGACCTCAGCAGATGACAGGGGCTAGTGCACTATATCCAAGAGCAACGTTATCCTTATTTAGAACATCGGATGAGCATATAATACAAGTGTTTCTGCGAGTGCTTTACTCGTCACCGTCAAGTGGTGGAAACTTCAGACTATCCCTTAGCTCTGGGAACCAAGCATTGTGTATCACAGTCGAATTCAAGTGTTATGAAACTAAATGTCCTCAATGTCTAACTTCCACAAGGCTCGGGCTATGTCGCAGGCTACACGTGTCCTGGCTCAAAAGGTAATGAGGGTGTGGGTCTTGTCTGTTCAACTGCAGCCTACAATGACCAAAGGCCAAGGCAATGACTATAGCAGGGGAACAAAGTGGATTCGACTGGGGATCCAGTCGTCAAAGTGTCTACTTTTTATATGTACAGGATGTGTGCATGGACCAAGCAGTGTGTGTGAGTAATTACTATAGTTGGGTATATAATAGAAGCATTCGTGTGAATGGAAAGGCAGAAATGAATGTGTAAAAGAGATAAGGTGTGAAAGTAACGGAGAGTAAATACATATGTTTGGTCATGTGATTTGAGTCTAGACTTTGTTCATGTGACTGATTACATAATAGTTCTCACGATCACATGGTGTTGATCATGTGATTTTATAGATGAAAGAATGGAGTGTAAAAGTTTTGAAAATGTTCATATTATAACACCTGCCAAGTCATACACCCTCACATCATGACAGAACCTCATTCAAACTTTAGGGTCCCTTCAATAATTTATCATTAAGCCCTTCACCTGCTTTTTTCCACACCCATTTTCACCCATCTGACCCTAGGCAATTGATTTTAGTCTCATCAAACCATACTACCTTCTTCCAGTCCTCTATAGTTCAATCATTATTAGCATAGGCAAAGTCCAAGCAAACTTTGCAATGTCTAGCTGATAGAAGAGGGTGTTTAGACTTCACCATAGCCTTCATACGAGTTTTTTTTAAGTGCTGGCATACTACAATATAGAGAGGGTTTGGTTGACCACATTGGTAAAAGTGTCGGTCATCTGGACAGTATTTTCTGCCATTCCAAATGGAATGAAACAAATGGCATGACAAAAATTGGTAGGAGAAAGCTTGTATGGGTAACCTCCAACAGACTTCTGAAGCTCAGAGCACTCTTTGAAGCAGAGCCTGGATATGGTAGAGGCATGGAGACCAGTGGTGGCAGCAATAGAATAAGCTAACTGGCCAGCATCAAGCATAAAGAGAATGATGTTTTTCTAAGTAGAAAAAATGGATCTCATGATGATATGGTTGGGAATGAAGAAGTGTGTTAACTATTTCAAACTCAGATATAATATTTATATGTGTACCTTTGTCTGTACGACCAAACATTGCCACTTATAATGGTATTCCAACAAGATTCCACATTCTCTACCAATAGGTGCAAAACTATTGCAATGATATTACTGTTTTGAAATAAACATAACTCCACAGCCTCTAAGCCAAATCATATGATCTAGAAACCAGATTGTAGCCAAAAGTGTGTATGTTATTTGTCCTTACCAAAGCTAAGTGGAATTCCCACAGGTGTGTGTGGTGTGCTACATGCACCATATCAGGGTTGGATATTGTGGCGGTTTTGAAGATCACTGTATCAAGTAATAGGCTGTCAGAACTGGTAGGTGGCTGAACAGGGTCCTGACAGTTCAGCAACATTAATCCAAAGGAGTATGAAGATATGTGAAAGTGATGATAGCATGGGAGCAAGAGCAACAAAGAGAAAGAAAAGAGGAAAAAGGGAAACAAATCATAAGAATGAAATATTATAGAATCTCATGGAATCCCATGAAATGTTATAGAATACTGAGTCATGTGATACAGGGCTATACAAGTTATGGTCACCTGATCATTGTCTCTCATTGGTACTTAACTATATAAGTATTAGTTACATTCCTATTAGCTATGTACTTGTAGATAGTAACAGAGCTATATGTTGGAGAGAGATATTTATTTCTCTTGAGTTTTTTGATGGAATACTCTAAACCATTCAGGTGTGGTGGGTCATACTAAGAGTTATTAGGTCCTAGAGTATTGGAAAATTCTAACCACTGCAAGTGGTAGAATTAAATTCATTTGGATCTTAGCTTCTGATTGTGCATGAGATGAGTTTGATGTAGGTTACTATCTTTTCTTTTTCCATTTTGATTCCATTTCAGATACTACCATGCCAAGAAAGTCCACTTTTTTTACTGTAAATAAGCACTTCTTTGGCTTTATAAAGAGAGCATTCTCTTGTAGCTATTTTAGTACTTTAAATACTATTGTGTTATGCTGCTTTTTATCATTATCTATGAAAATAAGATTATCATCAATATAAACAATTACAACTGCCTGCATGTCATAAAATAAATCATTTATCATCATCTAAAATGTCGCAGGAGAGTTGCAAAGCCTGAAATACATCACAAGGGGTTCAAAAGTACCCCTGTGGCAAACAAAGACTGTTTTCCATTCATCTTCTTCTTTAATACAGATATTGTTGTATTTCCACCATAGTAAATAGTTTAGCCCCTTTGAGCTTGTCAACAAGCTATGCTATAAGAGGGAGGTGGTAATTATTCTTTATGATATGTTTATTCAGGTAATGATAATCCTATATCATATGCTTTTTATTGTTCTTTTTTGGTACAAAGAAAACTGGAGACATTTAAAGAGATTTCAAAGGTCTTACAGTGGCTCAAAAAACTGTCTCATCACTCAAAGCTAGCTCTAGTGAGTTGTTCTAGGGTCTACAGGTTATGAGTCCCACACTCACTTAAGTGCAAACTATTCACTCATCTCCAATGTGACTGGAAGTGAAAATCAGGACACTAGGTGATCAGGTGCTTAGGACTCACAATACATTAGGACTTGTGTAATCATTGGGAAGTTTGAAAATGTACCAGAACTCACAGGCCTCAGTAGTATTGCCACAATCTGGCTAGTCATTAGCCAGCTGTGGCTTTTTGTGTCTATGGCTTGACTTGGCTGGTTATATCACAATAGCCACTACCATTCAGCTTGGCTAGGTAGACCAGTCAGCTCCTAGCTGATATATAGTATCATAGCATTCCATTAGTTGCAGTTTTAGTCAGATAGAATGGGCTTTACTGCTTTGAGTTGGCATCAAAAATAGGAAAAGCATCATAAGAACTACACTACATGACAGTAATGTCCCTAGAATACCTAAACAACATGTATCCAGCAACAAAATGATTAGTGAGCACAGGCCAATTTGCTACTGTGAGCCTGTGATGAAGAGTGAATATCTTGTGTCTGGATAGATTTTTGTGCTCTCCTTTTGAAGCACACTTACATTGGTTAAAGAGGCCAGTAAAAATAATGGGTATTATTTACCTTTATTCATTGGCATTGCTATCATCATGGCTGCAGTATGTTTTTTGTTAGTCAGTTGGTCCTGTTAAGATCAGTGC
This sequence comes from Boletus eberwhitei, assembly GCA_038090915.1. NCBI lineage: Eukaryota > Fungi > Basidiomycota > Agaricomycetes > Boletales > Boletaceae > Boletus > Boletus eberwhitei. Next base: position 20,218 of record JBBPNO010000305.1, read on the forward strand.
AGTTGTTAGGTATACTGCAGGATCACAGATATTCTCATGTCCATCATGAGATGATGGAGATGGTTGCTTGTATTGACAGGTCTGCTGAAATTGAACAAGCCACAGCTTGTAGCTGATGTGTTGAGTATATGGTGGTGGAGCAGTGAACAAAGGTAGTCATAATCAGGTTTTGCTGCATAAACAAAAGAGCATGAATACTGGAGGAATGTGGCAAACTCATGAGGTAGGCCATCATACAGTTCATCAACCATGGTATCTTGTTTCAGCTTCAATATTATATTGTTAAAGAGGATGAGGTAAATACTGCTGAACTATGGAAGTTATCTTCATAGCAGATAGATTAGTGTGAGTGACTTGAAATCATCATGGCGACTTGATTGAATGCCCAGGTAATGATTGATAGAAGTGAATGAGGGAATACTAATGAAATGGCAGCCCTATTGGTATGGAACATGGGCTCAAGTAGTGGAGTTGCAATATTGAAATGCGATACTAAAGTCAATGAGAAAGAAAGTGTAATTCAAGATATTTTGTTCAATCAAAACGTTTTGTGGCTTGATGTCATGGTGGATGTAGTCATGTAATTGTACATGTTCAAGTCTATATACCTATTGAGTGAGCAGGTAGTGCATTGAACACTTTGATGATTAGTATCATTAGATGACAGATACAGTAACTTCAAAAATTCTTTCCATACTAACCCAGAATACACTTAGCTTTGGTGGAGGTATAAATAGTACATACTTTCGGCTACAATATTGCCCCCTAGGTCATGTAATTTGGTCCACATGCCAGAGAGATATAATTAATTCAAAACAGCAATACTATGGAAAGGATTTTTTCACTTTTGAATTGATGACTAGGATCTTAGTCAAATCATTGAATATTTGCCATTGTTTGTTAGTACAAACAAAGATATACATGTAAATAGTATGTCTGAGTTTAAAAAAGTTCACACACTTCTTGATTCTCAACCACCATCATGGTCAGATCCCTCTCTTTTGCTCAACAAAGCTCTATTTTTTCATTGCTTGATGTTGACTGCTCTGGTGAAGCTATTGCCAAGCAAACTGGTGTTAGCCCTTCCACTATATCCAAATGTCACTCCAAAGAGTGTTCTGCCCTTCCTGGAGCTGTTTGGGGTCATCCTTCCAAGCTTTCCCCTACCAACATTCAACATGCCCAACATCTTATTATCTCTGGCAAAGCTGAAAATGCTGTCCAAGTGACCAAAGCCCTTACCACCATCACCAACCAACCCCTCTCTGCCAATACTGTTTGCCTTCACTTGAAGAAAGCTGGCATGAAGGCTGTGGTGAAGTCCAAACACCCCCTTCTCTCCTTTAGGCATTACAAAGCTCGTTTGGACTTTGCCTATGTTCACAAGGATTGGACTCTAGAGGACTGAAAGAGGGTAATATGGTCTGATGAGACTAAAATCAATCGCCTAGGATCAGATGAGCATAAATGGGCATGGAAAAGGGTAGGTGAGGGGCTTAGTAATAGGTTGGTGGATGGAACCCTCAAGTTTGGAGGAGGTTCTCTGATGATGTGGGGCTGTATGACTTGGGAGGGCATTGGATCTGCTACCAAGATTGATGGTAGGATGGATGTGAACCTCTACCTTCAGATTTTGAAGAATGAGCTCCAGCAAACCCTGGAGTATTATGGTTTCAATCCTCCTGACACCATCTTTCAGCAGGATAATGACTCCAAGCACATCTGCAGGAAGGTCAAGAACTGGCTAGAGGAGCGAGAATTCAGCACTATGTGTTGGCCTGTGCAGTCTCCTGACCTAAACCCTATTGAACACCTCTGGGGTTGTCTCAAGAGAAGGCTTGCAGAGCATGAAAATTCCCCCAATGGGATTCATGAATTGTGGGAAAGGGTTCAAGTGGAGTGGGATAGGATACCAGTTGAGGAGTGTCAGAAATTGAGTGAAAGCATGCCTAGGAGGGTTCAGGCAGTGCTTAGAGCAAAAGGAGGCTATACCAATTACTGATAATATCCAAATACCCTTGTTATGTCAAAAGTGAAAAAACCCTTTCCATGGGATTGCTGTTTTGAATTGATCATATCTCTCTGGCATATGGACCAAATCACATGACCTAGGGGGCAATATTGTAGCCGTGAATGTGTACTATTTATAACTCCACCAAAGCTAAGTGTAATTCCCACACTGTTTGATAGTGCGCTTCACGCACCACATTCTGAGTTAGTATGGAAAGGGTTTTTGGAGTCACTGTACTTATGTACTAACTGATATCCTATAGTAAGAGCAATATTCAGACTGAAACAACCATCCTGCAGAGCAAGCATATCATATAGAGATGTTGCAATATTACTCAGAACAAGAGCATGTTATGACCATTCTCTACTGAAAAGTACCAATTGAGGAAATACAACACTTTCTTGAAGTTTCTTCAAAACATAACACTCATGTTCTAGCAAGGAAGAATCCTGGGTAAAATGCTTCAGCTTGATAGCAATGTCCTGGCTGTTGATGAGATCTTGCATGTGATATACAATTGCTAAGGAGAATTAGATTAAATCAATATTATCACTGTATCTTGGTATGTACCATATAAGCCAGCACCAAGCAGTTTTTTCAAGGTATATCTTCCATCTACACAGACAATATTTATTATAAAGGGTGGGTATAGGGTTGTTGAAGGCATTATTCAGAGGAGCATGCAGCTACATTTATATGCTGCATAATTTGCATCCTTGATTATGAAGTTGGCTCCTAAAGAACAAGTATTTTTTTATGTCTGAATTACTATAATCAAGCAACATGTCTCACACACTCTTTGCCCTCAGATATAACCAAGGCCACACTACAAATAGGCTAGAATCCCATGACCAAGAATGTTGCATACCATTGTCCAATAAGTATCAAGTTGTCATCAACCATTTCAATAAGCTAAGTCTTAGTGTTACAGACCACATTATTTTTCCCTTTATTTCTACTATTTTTCTTCATTTTATACATTGACTTTCACATTCAGCCCCTATCTTTTACCCCTATAACCCAAACCTGCCAAATGCTCAAGTCCATGCAGAGATCTAGACCCATCAGCCTTATGGCATCCTCATGCCATTCACCATGACTCGTCCAAGGTCTAGATCACCTCATGCTTGCCTGCAGGATCACACATGTTAGTCTAGACAAACACATGTTCATCTCATGCCTTTATCTATGACTCCTTCACCTCATGTACTCCTCATGCTATGCTTCTCTTCCATTCCATGGCTGTACTGATACACATGTTTTCCTCATGTTTGCCTCACCGATCATGCATGTAGCATAGCATATCGTTAGATCTAGTATACACAAGTGTAAACCCCTAGACAGTATATAAAGGCCCAAGTTGCCACCAGAGGACCTCAGTCTTGTTTTCTTGGTCTTTTCCCCAGTCTTACTGGTTGACTACAGGAGCTACTTGATTCACCTCTACTTGTCATCATTATTGATTGTTGCTTGTTGCCTTCTGGTAAGGCCAGGTCGTTTCACTTAGCCTGGACTTGCTCAGATTGTCTGGCACACTATCAGCAAACAGAGGTAATGAATAGGACTTATTGGATGGTGCTCAAGAGTAACTAAAAGATATCGAGTAACATGCTTTTTGTAGGGTTCTTTGTCCAAATCTGCCCCATATACTCCTCTATTTGAATTGCAAAGTACATACATGATATGTGATAATGTGATTTTTAACTCACTTTATATTAATTATTTGTTTCCATCACAATTAGTAGATGAGTGATCACCTCAAGGGCTTTAGCATGAGTGACAACTGATTGTCAAAGCACCTCTTAGGTAAGCTATACATGCATTATATATAAGGCTAACTTACCACTACTTACCACCTTTCCAATATTGTAATCTGACATCCAATTCTGAATAGTTACTGGTGGTACTTGCTGAGGCTGTTGCTATGGAGCTGTTCATACTATAGTATCCCCAGCTTCCTCTAATATAACTAATTATCCTTTCCAGCCTGTTATCTCAACCAGGCTCCAAAAACTTCTTGCAGCTCCTACTGCAACAACAAGAATCAAGAACAATTGAAACTGCCATATTCCTGCATGGTACCATGATACTATAGAAGATTCTGAGTTTATTGATATTGACATCATTGAGAAAAGTAGTGGCAACAATAACTTGGGAATGATGTCATTGATCCTGATGGCACCAGGACCTAGCCCAGTAAGCCTAGTGACTCAGACCTCCCCTCTGCTCATTCTATGCTGGCTGCACAGACTGCTCCAAATCCTGCACAGAGTAGTATTAATATCACTCCATTGGCTGCTGCAGCTGTGACAACAACCCATAATATAGGTGGCAATACAACTAAAACCAGTCTTTTGGCAACCAGTGGAAGATCCAAAGCACCACCAATGTTGAGAGATGTGCAATATTTCTTCAAAAAGTTGAAGCATGAAGACATAGTTTGCAAAGTACATATGTCAGTATATGTATCACTTCAGCTGATTTATACTACTACAAGAGCTAACTTCATTATACAGACCAGGTGGATGCTAACAGCCAACTTGATCACAGTTAGACATTTAGCTGCAATACATCTAACTATTGCCTTTGCAGCCACATTGACAACTGGCATTTTGAAGAATATCTTGAGCTCATGGAGAAGAACGGCTGGTCTATGCAAATTAACACAGTTTAGAGCACCTTCAGTATGTGGTACATATTCAGGATGCTCTCTGAAGCAATTCAACAAGGACTCAAGCTCACCACACTCCCTCCTGCTCCTCATCTCAACCCTATGACTTTCTACAATCATCAGAGAAGAACACATCTGCCATCCCCAATTTCTGCCTTGATGTGATATAGGAGTATTTAGTGAGATTTATCATTGCAAATAACCAAGTATGCAAGTTCCAACCTCTTTGTTACCAAATATTTTCTAATGACTACATCACTGTTCATCAATATTATGAATGTCCTGAATTCCATCAACTCATTCTCCTCCTATGTCAGGACCTCCATGACACTGATATCCCACACCACACAAAATGTTGTGAGCTAGTCCTCAAAACATGGCAAGAATACTTTGTGGTCATAAAATAGGATCTTGCAGTAAGTATCCTAGTTTGTTTGACCATACTAAATCTAGTAAAATACAATATAACACAGTGGGAAAAATATCATTCACTACTGACACCTGGTCAGACAGTAAATACCTCTCCTACCTTGCCCTCACAGCATATTGGATTGCCCTTGAGGGTGGTTCACTCAAGATGGAAGCATCACTTATCACCTTTCATTATTTCCTCACTTCACACACAGGTGAAGCCTTGGCCAAGCTCATCCTGGAGCTTCTTGATCATGCTGAGATAACTTTGAAGGCATGTGACTTCGTCATATATATTGTATTTCTGCACTAATGAATATTAACCAGATCAGTCACTTTACTATGGACAATGCCACCAATAATATTGTTGCCATGTGTGAACTAGCAAGACTTCTTGAAGGGCATGAAACCCAATTCAACATCACCAATTGTTGCATTCCTTGCTTTTCACACATTATTAACATTTATGTGATCCATGCTGTCAAGGTCTATATTACTCCCAACTTCACTGCTGTCACTACTATATGGATCAGTGCCCTTGCAGAATATTTTGAAGCTCTTACTATGAATTCTATCACTCTTGGCCATGATATTGTTTGCATCACCCATGCATCTGATCAGCATTGCAAAGGCTTTCACAACACCATTATGTATCAATGGTAATGCTAATCCATGGTATACTGGCAACACTACCCAAGTATCACTTGTTGAGCTCCTTCACAATGTCAAAACATGTTGGGACTCAATTTATTTCATGATTAACTGACTACATGCTATTCATCTTGTGAGTTACCATTATCCATTAGCTTGTCATATCTGGCTGACTTTCTACAGGCTATTAACAATTTCCTTTTTTTACCTTGTGGGCCAAATAATGTACTTGCCTGACATAAACTGACACCAATGGGAAGTGCTGCAAGACATGGAGATTATTCTGGAGGTGATACTTTATGTGCATAAAGCTTTACTACTAACTACTAACTTGAATGTCATAGATACCTCATACTGCACAACAATCCATGTCAAGCAAGAGTTGCCCTTTCCTAGCCAAGGTGATTTCCACCTTTGAAATATTCATGATACAGTGGGAAGTGCTGGCCATTAAAGCACCCCATTGTACCCCATGTGTCAAGGTTGGACTTGAGTGGGCTTGGAAGTACTACCAGCACATGGGCCAAACAAATGCTTATTGTATATGATTGCCATGTGTAAGTCCATCAACACCACTACTCTGCTAACCCCATGATAGTTGTTGACCCTACTATCTGGCTCAGCTGGTTAGACCAGTACTGGGGCATGGCTGCAGCCATAAAGGCATGACAATATATATTGAATTTGATAGGTTTATCAAACATTGTGTCTTTTTAATACATGCTAATAATGACTACTAAAAATTGCAAAGTACTGAAACAATTCTACAGTGCCAACTGTACTACAGAATGCTGAAACTTCAACTATCAATACAGATCAAGTTCATCTCCACTCTATACTAGCAATATGCTATTATGGCCTTTTCACCATTAGAGTTTGGACACCGTCCAATCAGCCCCACAAACAGTCAAGCAAGAATTTAATGCCTATGTCTTGTTCATGCCAAGTCCTAAAGGCACCCCATCCACTGGCATTTTGGAAGGTGAAACCAATCATTTTCATCTATCAGTTATATGTCATCTCACTAATCTTAATAGCTTGCACAAATCTCATTCCCAATGATCTATGTGATTGCACTCAACTATCCTCCAATTTGAGCCTTTACAATCCAATGTGAATGTGTTTTTTCATCCAGCAGTAAAATCAATACAAAGAAATGTAATCACATTTTAGCTCTATTGATGAAAGCATTACAAATGCTCAAATTTTGGCTCAAGAAAGATTGTTTTAATTTCATGAAAGGTTAGATTATACCACAGAAGGATATGGTATTCAATGAGAATAACAATGGCCTCACAATTGTTCTCAATCATGTATATGAGCAGTTTAGACGATATTCTCAGTGCCATTGCTAGAGGATGATGAGGTTTCTAGTGCTATGGACATTTTCTGACAAAGGGGCATGCCTCAATGTGTTCCAAAGGGCCTAAGATGATTTTGGGGAACACATCTCAATGAATTTGCCAGCGAGGGCAGTATTTGATGGTTTTATCCAAGTGTATCTTTTGCCTTGAGAATAATAACTTTTATTATCTATTCATAGATCTTTTTATATATAGTAGCATGAGATTAACTCAAATGTTTTCTCTGTGCCACCATGTCTGACTAAGGTGAAGTTGTGGTATAATGTTAAAATAGTTGGCATAGTCCATTTTCGTTTGGAATATAGATTTTCATATCTATCATCATGAGCCCTTTGTCTGATAGGGTGAAACTCTTTGGTTTGCTTTCTTGTAATTTAGCTTATACATGCCAAATGCATTCCATCAACTTCTCTTCTTCTTCTTTCATATTAATTAATTTGTTCATAGAGTGAACAAGTGATTCAGATATTACCATAATCCTTTGTTATAATTTTCCATGCCAATAGTATGGTTTTGTTGGCAAAAGAGGACATGTCATATTCCATATAACTCGACAAGTCCAACTCCGGACTTCCGTCCACAACTCTGGCGCGTTCTCTTATGGAACATACTTCCACACTCTTAGACTTGTGTATAGTAATCTCACCTACTTACTCGTACATACCTATGCTTCTTCATCCGTCCTAGTCTTGCCTTGTAGACACCTCCAATCCAGTGTCTGTCTCGCTTAGAAGCACCACTCCGGCGAGGTACCAACTCCGTTACTGCCTCTGTTACTAATACCTTTGTCTTAACCGTATATAGATCATCAGTACAACTCCTGTATAGCCAGTTGGAATATCAACTCTGAACACCACTCCTGTCCTCCATCCAAGTCTCAACGACTCACTCTGACCTCTGCTCGACTTGACGTTTGACCATGTCGAGTCCATACCTCTGATCTTCCTACGTCCTCGAAATCCGGGACATCGGGCTCGAGCAAGGGTGCACCACATAAGGTGAAGCCAAGTCCCGACACCCTCAAGTAACTCCGGTTCATCGGAGTTGCATTGGAGTTGTCTGTTCTTAACAGTATATTCGAACTCCCACTTGCAAACGAGTCTCTCACATTATGGCTACACATACTACTAGATCCCAGACTTGCGCCCTAGGCGCAAACCCCCCCACATCCCCATGATACAACCCATTGAGTGCGTTCAGCAGCAGTCGGCGAGGTCCAGAACTCGTCAACCAGTTCCGAAGCTTCTCTGCTTGACGAAACCCCACCTCCGCCTCACAGTCACGACCACTCCTGGAGTCCCCTACTCCAGGAGTGCGCATCACCGAGTTACCCACTGATGATGACTCCACCACCTCTCCACTCACAAGCCAACACTCTAGTTGAAGAGTGCAGGCTGTCCTCTTCCCAAATGACAACATCCCGGACGTTCCCGGAGATGACCTGTCAGATGATGATCCCGACTTCCCCAATGACGACGTTCCCTCAGACTCCGACAATGAGCATGTCCTGCGAGACACTCTCACACTGCTCGCTGATGCCATCAAAGGCCTCACCCACTCCACATGTCGTCCCTCCGACCAAACACCATGCACTAAAGTCCAGGAACTGGACCAGTTTGATGGGACAGAGCCCCGTAAACTCTGGGTCTTCCTGGTACAGTGCGAACTAAACTTCCAAGATCACCCGAAGGCTTTCAGGATGGACCGTGCCAAAGTTACCTTCGCGCAGTCCTACCTAAAGGGCATGGCACTGGAATGGTTTGAACCAGACCTCCTCCAGATGGAAGATCCCGCCTTCCATCCTCTCTGGTTGGACGACTTCAAAGAGTTCGTCCTAGAGCTCCAAACCAATTTCAGTCCGCACGACCCCATCGGAGATGCAGAGCACCAACTCGACCACTTGTCAATGAAGGATACTCAACACATAAACAAGTATGTGGTCGAGTTTAACAGGATTGCTTCCCAAGTCTGTGGTTATGGAGAAGGAGCCCTCCGACACCACTTCTATAATGGTCTGCCAGACCGTATCAAGGATGAGCTATCATGTGTTGGGAAACCCCCAACGCTCTCCGACCTCAGAAGCCTTGCACAGGCTATCAACGCGCGCTATTGGGAGTGCAAGTCAGAAGTCAGCAGGTAGATGAAAGTGTCGACCCCATCCTCCGCCCCCAAACCATCCATCCCCGCCGCATCATCCTCTTCGCACCCCTTTGGTAGCGCCAAGGACTCCAAGGAGTCCAAAGACAAAGGAACTACCACCTCCACCCATCTGAAGCTGGACTTGTCGTCCAAATTAGGGAAAGACGGCAAGCTCACCTTGGATGAGAGAAAGCGCAGGTTCGATAACAAGCTTTGCATATTCTGTGGCCAAGCTGGTCACATGGCAAAGGATTGCCCGAAGTCGACCTCCAGCGCATCCAAGGGTCACGCAGCGACCACAACTCCAGAAACCAAACCAGAGGTCTCCACTTTGGAGGCAAAAAAATAATCCACGACCTTCATGACTCCGCACAAACTGGAAGTTGCATTGAACCCACTTGTGCAACTAAGGTGACCCGCCTCAACGCGTCCACTCTTTCCGATCCCAAATCCCTCATGCCCTCTGTCTTCTTAGCCTACTATCAGATTCTGCCCTTTTCTGCGCTTGTACATTTGGGCTCCTCTGACTGTTTCATAGATACTTCATTCATTAATAAAAATGAACTTTCAACCTATCCCGTCCCCCCGCTCAAGCTCCATCTCTTCGATGGAACTACCAACAGTACGATCACCCGAGCCATCAATCTCTCAGTCCGCTTCGCAACCGGTGACATCACCCCGACGACTTTCTACGTCACTCCGCTGGACTCCGCCTGTTCCATTGTACTAGGACATAACTGGCTCACCCGCCA
>JBBPNO010000306.1:0-30163 GCA_038090915.1 Boletus eberwhitei
GTAGCGTTCCATTTCTCCATCTGTTTGAGGGTGGTAGGCTGTGGATAATGCTACATCGTATTTGAGAAGTCTCGTCCTCCTTGTTGACCATGCAGTCGTGCTGTACCAGCAAAAACGTGGTCACCCACTCCAAGAACGCGGCGACCCATCCAAATGGATCCATCGCGAGGCGGTTCCCGCGCATGAACAGCCAGAGCTCGTACAGACTCATCGTCGTGGGATGCGCGCTCCTTTCGTTCGTCGTCGTGTACTACACAATATCGGCATCACGAAACCAAGTTTGTTGTGGGACATCCACTGACCTTGGTCCACATGTCCTCAAACTTACACGGGACGAAGCGGCCTTCAGTGTCGAATACGCCCGAGTCGGACCCGTGCTTGTCAGCATGGATCGTCCGAATGTAGATGCGCAAAAAGGGGTCAGGGATGTAGCTGATGGCGAGTCTGATAAAGAGTGAGCCCATGTCAACATTTGCGGTGCGGCCATCGCCGACCAACTGACCTCGTAGGCAACGACATTGTGGCGTGCACCACGATCATTGCTAGGAAGCAGAACAAGAAATTGAACCCAAGGTCGCGAAACCCCCGCCAGGTGTCGATTGGCCAGATGACACCGTCACCGTCCATATCCCAATATACACAGTGCTGCTGCATGACGGACTAAGAGAAGTCAACCTCGCTGAGACAGCAGGGTGTTGGACTAGATGGGAGAGGTACTAACGTAGTCTGCGTACTTTTCAGCGTGGCGGGCACTCCCTTCGGGCTGCTCGAAGCTTGGCGCGATAGACGCGCGGGGAAGGTACGGGCGCTCGATAGCCTTGTCGGTGTCTATTCTGTTACGACGCTCTCTCGTCACTGGAGCCATCGGGGCTTCCAAAGCGTGTCCGGATTTGAGTGGCAGGTTGTTCATGCTGTTCCACCTGATAGAGTCGATGAGCGTAAGGAAAGAGGCAGGGAGTAGGGTTGTCGAGGCTTTTAAGCGTGCGGTGGGGGCAATGCTTGTCAGCATGCCTGTGTTCATGCAACGCCGGTTAGTCGGAAACCAAATACGTGGCATTCCAGTCAGTTGGTTCGGCTCCAAACGTCAACCATTTCATTCGGAGACTCGAATGTACAAAATACTCGCTAGTGGATGGAACCCTCCTTAGTCCTTTTCCGATCCACTGCAGCTCCCGCTCGGAGTGACCTGACCACTGAGCGGAATACTCTTCTTGGATCTCTTCACACGTGCGAAGATGCCAACCTCGGGGTCGCGGATAAAGTTTACAATCACCATGGCCCAACTTGGGTGCGCAGGGATCGAGTCATAAAACTCGGGTGCGAGGGCACGAAGAGCAGGAAGACGCGTCCAAGGGATGGATGGGAAATCATGGTGCTCGTTGTGGTATCCCACCTGATCGGTAAAGAGTTAGCCAATAGGACGATGCGGAAGGGAACAAACGTACGTTGTAGGCAAGAACGTTGAGGGGGCCGTAATAACTGTAGGTTTCCTGGTTGAGACCATCCCAGACGTAGTGTTCGGCGATGAAATGACCGGCACATGGATGTAGACTACCAGCGAAGAAACTGGAGAACAGCAAATACAACAGTGGTCGAATACCGAATGTTTGCACGAAGACATAGTCAAACACGAGTTGGGCAACCAGGTTGATGAAGTGCCATTTGGTTAGCCTCTGGGTGCGGACGAAGCCAGGTCTCAAGGCGTAAAAGAAAATCTGGAAAGTGCTTGCGGAGGTATGAGGTATTGATATAGCGACGAGACAAGGTCAACATACGCGAAAAATGTCTTTCCAAGAACGTTGTTGAGACAAAGAAGCTCTAGGCGGGTAGGAAGATCCACATCTACACCATCTTCACCGAGATGTTTGTGATGTTCCAAGTGGTATTTCTTTCGGTGATAGGGTGAGTAGCCGTGTTATGTAGTACAAAGCACGACAGACCTTGAAAGAAGCAGAATAAGGTATGCCAATGGGTAAGTTCGCAAAGACAGCCAATGCTTTGTTAGCGTCGATGCCTTTGAAGGCAAGATTGTGGGTAATCTCATGAATAGCAAGGAAAAGATTGTGATTTGCGGTACCACCAACCGCGTACGCGAGGAACAAGAACCAAAAAGAAAGAGGATGTGAGTGTCGGAGTTGTATGGCGACAAAAAGCTGTAGGGATACGACGGCTAGGACGACGTATTTGGTGAGAGGTTCGTGGCCCATGAGCTGGACGACGTCCGGATGCGCTTTCATGATTGCCATTCGCCGAGAGCGGTGCGGTTCCTCGGTCATCAGCCAGAGAAAATCAGCAGGGTCTTGGGGAGGTCCTGGGTGGGATCGGCCATCGTCGTTTACGGTCGGAGAGGCGACTACGGTGCGTCGGGGGGAGCGTTTCCCTTCCGCGAGAGATTCGGCACCACCAAAGTAACTAAAGTCTGGGCAAGATCGGACAAAGAAAAAAAGATGGACGAGAGAGATGGACGCACCGACGTCTGGGGGTGGGCCGCGACTGTCCGACTTCATGGCTGGTGACAAGTCGCAGCAACGGAACAGCAGAGTCTACTTGTATGATTTATGTGAGAACAACATACCCAATATGGACACCGAGTGGCACTCCGGTCAAAAGTGGTGCCATATCGAAGCGACCACATATAGCTCCCCCACGCCTTTCTTTTCCTCCATCTTTACCGTCAGCGACGATGAGCTCCTCTGAAACAGACAGCGCTGATAATGCGGTACCCGACTTTATGTTGGATCCATCCGACCCCCTTTACATGCTCCTTAACAACACCCATGACACAAAGCCCGACGCACCATTCGACTTTTCGTTCCCAATGGACCTCGATTTCAACGACCCCTCCATCTCTGCTTTTGTCGATCCAAGCGCACTCTTCATCGATGGAAAACCACCCGTCCATTCCATGCCCACAGTCCCCCTCCAACCCCAAGAGTTGCTCCATCCCTCTTACCCATTCTCCTTCTCGTCGCCGACCCTCAGCTCTGCGTCCGCTTCCGCAGACGAAAGCCCCCCCGGACTTAGCCCATCTAGCCCTGGCAGCTCGCTCAGTACATGTGCTTCCCCAGTGGCTCCCGCAGTCCCAAGATCGACCGCAGGTGTGTCAGATTCTACTCTCGAGTGGTTCGCCTGAATACTTACGCATGTACTAGATGCTGTCGCTGCCTTCTTTGCTCAGAATAATGGGCCGTTCGCTCCCTTTCAACCGCACTCGGCGATGCAGCAACCTGTCCCCCCCACTTCCCCTCCGATACATACTTCTCAAGGTCCCCAAACGCATGTCATCAACACCGTAGTGACGGGCCGCCCAAAGACAAGCCACACTACCATCGAACGCCGATACCGCACTAATTTGAATGCCCGCATTCAAAGTCTCAAAGCTGCTGTCCCAGCGCTCCGCGTTCTAGACCAGAACAACAGGAACGATGAATACAAGGTAGACGACCGTGGTTATATTGACGGTGTCAAGGTCGCGAGAAAAGGAAGCAAGGCAAACGTGCTTGGTAAAGCTGTGGAATATATTCGGTAATCTGTCGGAAATCAGGGCCATGCGTTTGTTACTTACACCCCCTTTTCAGTGTCCTCAAGAGGCGAGAGGTTAGACTGAGACGCGAACAAGACGGTCTGCGAACTTTGATCTGCGGATTTCCTGGCGGCCAGAACGTTCTAACCGAGTGGGAGATTGAGTGGACGAAGAAGTTCGGAGGTCCTGAGAAGGATGAGATCGATTGCGAAGGTACTGAAGAAGCTAGCGACGATGAGGATGGCGATGGAGATGGAGAAGACGATGGCGATACTTCAGAACGTGCAAGAAAGAAACCCAAAATCGAAGCCTCGAAGAAGGAGAAACGGAAGATTGCCCCCGCTGCCCCCATTTTTGCTGGTCCAGGCAGTGAGGTCCCCGTCACTTTGCCAGGTGTCGTCCTTGAAAAGCGTAAACGCGGTCGCCCGCGGAAAATACAACCCAATGTTCCTCCTCCAATCACCACACCCCCTGTATTGCTCACCGACCCTGGTCGACCAGGCATTGTAGTCCCCCCCGTGGCTTCTCAGCTTGCTCAGCCCCAACAATACCTCCTTGCTGTCTTTGCGCTTTTCTCGTTCTTCAACTCACCATTGACCTCCACTTCCCAGCCAGTTTCGCATCAGCACACTCACCAAGGCTCTGTCTTATCCCATGCTACTCCCCAGGTTCTTTCTACCCGACCTCCGATAGATTGGACGTACAGTGATGTTATACAAGTCGTCCACTTACTTGCATCCTTGGCAGTCTTTGTCTCCATTATTATCCCTTGGATCCCCGTGCCTCGGAGGGCCTACCAGTCGCGATTCATGCAGCTCATTCCATTTGCGTCCTTCGTTCATCCGGTGCATGCCACCCCCTCACGTGAAACGCCAGACCTTCCAACACCTCCTGACTCCCCCGATGTCAGCGACTGTGGCTCCGAACCCGACTCGTCCTCCACTGAGTATACCGTGCGCGCCACTAAGGAGGCGTCAAATCCGCTCGCCGACGCGCTGGGCTCCAGAGGCGCAGCTGATGAGTTTGATAGCCTCTTGAGCGCCTTGAACGTTAGCACCGGATGGCTCGGCATGGTTCGGAGGTCCGTTGGTGCCCTCCAAACACAAAGTGAAACTGAAACGCGACACGAGCGACGAGCATGGACGCGACTCGCAGAACTTATAGTTCTCTCTCCTAAGAGAATATCGATATACGTTCGCTGGCAAGTCTACAACCATCTTTCTCACCGCATAGGGCCTGTTGGAACGGAAGCGGCCTCCGAAACGCTGGTCTCTGACCTTTGCACGCTTGCGTTGCTTGCAAAGCCGCTACCTTTTGCCGAGACTCGATCGCAGGCCCTCTGGAACCGTGCCACCGGATTGGCAGAGTCTGTCGATGTATCAGCATACCAGCGTCTCGTGCTCAGTTCCATGACAGTTGAGGGAGCCATGGAGTGCTTGGAAACGTCTAAGCCTATCCTTGGTTCCTCACCAATCGCGTTACTCGCGTCCAGTCTCTTGCGCAAACGTCTGCATTCACACGCGTCTTCCCTGTTCATCCACCGCGTCTCTCAGGGCTCAGACAGTACTCCCGAGTTGTCGTCAACCGAGGATTCGAGGACATGGAGCGCAACGCTCTCTTATGGCCGCAGTCTCGGCGGTGACATCGGCCTGCTGTCCGACGCACTCGCAAAGGTGTGGCGAGATGGGTGGTTCAGCCTTAACATTGACGATCTGAAAGTGGACACTGCCAACGAAGACATTCTTGCCCTGCTTCGCGCCACGGTTCTGTACAGTCAAGTGTTTGCCAGCCAATTCGTTCCATCGCCTCCGCCGAGTCCAGCCCGGAAAGCGGGTGGTAAGGAAAGCGAGGCAGATGTGGTATTGCACCTTCGTCAGGCCCTTGGATCGAACGTGTTTGAAGAAAGTGGGGAGTCGAATTTGGATTGCTTTTCGTTGGAGGACGCGAGGGATCGTGCTGTTGATATGATCGTTAACCTGCAGAGGGAAAGAAGGACCCGGGTTGGCTAGGCTTTGCGAGTGACTGCTGCGCTACACTCGAGCAATGCCTGTCATGATGTTCCCTAGCAAACGT
This sequence comes from Boletus eberwhitei, assembly GCA_038090915.1. Classification (NCBI taxonomy): domain Eukaryota; kingdom Fungi; phylum Basidiomycota; class Agaricomycetes; order Boletales; family Boletaceae; genus Boletus; species Boletus eberwhitei. The sequence goes on from JBBPNO010000306.1 coordinate 5,597, forward strand.
TTTTTTCCCTTTGTTCTGGTTCGAGCTTCGCTTTCATATATGACAAACTTTTTACACTACAGTTCACTCAATTAATGTAATCAGTGGACTTTTTATGTCTTGTTGTCTTCATTATGTACAACATTCAGACTCCAGCCGTGGTGGGCACGAGGAGAAAATTAATTCCTTCTTACATTCCCCTGCTTGAATGGCTACCAACTCGGACGTTCCTCCTGGTCTCGGCGACGTGACAGCCCATGTGTATGCCCAGGGTGGGTATGAGCACGAATGGCGGTCATGCAAGTACACGCGCCTCTACACGAACGCGTTCGTCATCGAAGGGGACAAGGTATGTCCATGCGCGTTGCTCAGGGAACATAGCAACCAGTTGTTGAGTCACTGGCGCGGTCTAGCTATTACTCGGTTTCAAGAAACGCGGTTTTGGTGCTGGTCTGTAAGTTTTCCGAGTCGCTTCTACTTTTCCATCGTGTTTTCGCGTCTTTTTCGGGGAAGCGAGGATTTGCGCATGCAAACACTCCGCTGGACGCATGCCTCGACTCGGATGCAGACTTGTGGCTCGCATCATCATGATGTCCTGACGTGCCGTGGGTGACATTGCAGGTACAATGGATTCGGAGGCAAAGTCGAGCCAGGCGAGACGCCCGCGCAAGCCGCTCGACGAGAGCTCCAGGTGCGTGTCCTTGTCCGCCATCTTGTTCGCACTCCCTGACCGCTGGTGCTGACTGAGAGCAGGAAGAAGCCGGGATCGACGCACCACTCGAGTACGTCGGGACGTTGTTCTTCGTCGTCAATGATATCGACTGGGCGTTCGATATCCGGATCTACGCTGCTCGCGAGCATGTCGGGGTACCGACCGAGTGAGTACCGACCCCACCTTTTCTTCTCTGCGTGCCTTTTTTTTTGGAGCGAGGAATGGGGATGATCCGTTGCTGATGTGCTTGCTCCCTTCCTTTTTGCACTGTTGCACGCTTGCCTTGGCTCTCCCCTCGGAATGTGATGGTGTATACACAGGTCGGACGAGATGAAACCAGGGTGGTTCTCCCTCTCAGACGATAGTCTGCATGCGCGGCGCCTCGGCACTGACTCCAACTCTGACTCGGGCATCCCTGTCCCCGCTTCCGTTCCCAGCACCGACCTGCCACACATCCCATACGACCAAATGTGGGTGGACGATATCCATTGGCTACCCCGTCTCGTGCGCGGCGAGCACTTTGTCGGACGTGCAGACTTTGACGAGGGGAACGTGATGAGGCGGTATTGGTTTGGGAGCGTGTCCGACTCGTCTGGCAGTGGAGACCAGGTGTGATGAAGCGTAGATACGGTTGGCCCTGAATACCCTTGGCTTTTTAAAAGCGCTTACCCTTTGCACTTTCGGTTCGTGTTGGCGTTTGCATATTCTACACGCTTGGTTGTTTTGTTTCACTCTTGTCCGGCCGGAGTGAACAAACTTTTGTCTATCTAGTGGGGTAGACCGCAAAGGTCACGCCGCCAGATTTGCCCCGACGAGCCTACTTTTCATTTTTGTCGCACTGAGATGAACAGCCTGGTCCAGACATCTGGTAAGTCAGGACTAGCGGTTGCGGACGAGTTCTGATCATGCTCGTTGCTCCTTCCATGTCGCCGACAGTGGCAACGTTCGAATACGGTCAGAGTTCCGACAGTTTGTGCCATGACGGATCCCGTTCGCGCGGTATCTCTCCAGGATGCTAACAAGTCGTACTATCACTATCTAATAACCCAACACTAAATGATCGATCGATTGATTGTAACTAATAATTGTATGTGTGTACTATGCGAGACAACGAGATGCGATTGATGCGAATATCGATTCGAGCCGGTGACGGCCTACGTGGGGCCAGCGGTACGAAGCAGCAGGGCAGTGCCGACGGAGAGGTGATTGGGAAAACACGATGCATGCATGCACCCTATGAGTATGGCAAACCCCCACTGAGCCCACCACTGCCACTCCCATTTCCTCCATTTCCATTCCCATCCTCCGTTGCTGGCCCTCCATATCTCCCTCGCTCTCGCTCCCTTCCCCGCTCCCTTCCCCGCTCTCGATCCCTCTCCCTCTCCCTCTCCCTTTCTCGCTCGTACCGACCCCCTCCAGCGCCGAGCGGCGCACACGGTTTCGGAGGTAACCCCGGAGGCCGCACAGGTAACGACGGATGTATTGGTGGTTTTGACGCGCCGCCCCTCTCACCCCTCTCGCCTCTGTCAGACGCATGATGCCGTCCGGGTCCGTGGCCATAGGACGGCATCGGTAATAGCGGTGGATAACCCTGCGGAGGCGGAGGGGGCGGCGCGCCGTACCCATTCATGGGTCCCATACCTGGCCCGGGATGTGCGTATGCGCCAGGTGGTAGCGGTCCGTATCCACCGCCCATGGATATGCCGGCGCCGGGTGGGCCTTGCGCCTGCTGCATCAACGCGGCGAACATGACAGGTGGTGGAGGTGGTACACCCCTCGGTGGGCGTCCATGGCCATGGCCGTGCCCAGGTGGTGGGTGCCCATAGAACCCCTGTCCGTGCTGAAGCGCAGGACGTACGTGTTCGGGGGGCGGGTGAGGATGTTGTTGCAGCGGGAGGTTGTTCCGACGTCCTCGCTTGTCAAATTCGTGTGAAGCTTCATAGACGGGGAGTCTGAGGGTCCATTTGACATGAGTGTAAAGAGGAAGCAGATTGACGGTGGTGACTCACGTTTTGGGATCGGCAGGTAACGGGTCCGTCCAGAAGTAATCGTGATCGAGCGCTTGGGAAGCTGTGATCCTATCCCGCGGATTACACGTTAGAAGTTTATCCAGTAGATCACATGTCTCTGGGCCAATGCTGATGCTGCTCACGACAGCACGAGGGCGAAGAATGTCAACATATACTCAACCAACGAATCTCATGTCACCCACCTGAGAAACGTAGGCTTCAACTTCTTTGGGTAATTTTGGAACCGCTTCACTCCCTCACACCCAGGTAGTGCATCGAAGTTAGGCCATGTGTGCTGGTTAGGTGTCCCACACAATTGCCAAATCTTCTCCAATTGATCGATATCAGATGTCCCGGGAAGGATCGGCTTGCGCATGAACATCTCACCAAGGACACAGCTGTGGATATGCCGATTAGCCCATCAATCCCGCGTGATGACATTTCTCGAGACCACAAGAACCCGAAAAGAGACGACTCACCCAATGCCCCATATATCAACCTCGCCTCCATACTGTCTCGCTCCAAGGAGTAACTCAGGAGGTCTATACCACCTCGTCACAACGCAATTTGTGTACCTCTTTTCCTTCCCGTCTGGATATTTGCCACCCTTGCCTTGTGAGTCGCCACCTGTCGATGGCAGAACGATAGAGGGATCGAATGCGCGTGCGAGACCGAAATCGGCTATACGCAGAGATCCGGTATTGGAGATGAGTAAATTGGCAGCCTTCATGTCTCGATGGAGGATGTGATTCTGCGTGTATGAGTACGTTCATCGCAAGATCCAAGGCGAAACCGAGACGTGGCACTCACCCGGTGCATATACTCCGTTCCCTCCAAGAGTTGCTTCATGTAGAGCTTGATATGACTGGGTTGTAGCTTTACTCTCTCGTTCTCCAACAACCCTGCGAGGTCGTGGTCCATGTACGGAAAGACCATGTAGACTGAAAGAGGAGACTCTCTGCCTTTACCTGCGTCACGCCAATCACATAAGTATCGATGTAACCATCGGGATGTGAAAACGGGAGAACAAGAGAACTAGAACCCACTCCGAACCACAAACATGTCAACAATATCAACGACGCATGGATGTTTCATGGCTTTGAGAATCTTGATTTCCCGAAGAGCAGTTACCGGCATGCCTTCTTTCTCGTTGTGCATGAGGATGCGTTTCAGAGCCACGGCTTGTCCAGTAGCGACTTGAACTGCTTTATGGACTTCACTGGGTAGCGTAAATGCGACGGGTGTGGGTCAGCATACCGCACAATTCCACCACAAATATCACGTACCCAAACGTACCCTCCCCAACCTTTGTCGTGACATTGTAATCTGACTGCTTGCCACATCCATCAAACGTCCTTCCATACGCTTCCATCTCCTCTTTGCGCGACCTCTCCACCAATTCTCGTTTCTTTTTTCCTATCGTCACTGCGAGCCTCCCGTCATCACCAATCTGCCCACCGCTTTTATCAACAATATCAACCGCAGCCCGCTTCTCCCGCGCTCTCTGTATATCCTCCTCTCTCGCAGGCGGTAAAGGCAACGGGGATGGCGAATGGTCGTCGCGTGGAGCGTTGGGACGTCTGAGAGCAAAGGATACTGCCGCATGAGCGGCGGGTAGACTGTCATCCTTGACTTCCATCGAATCCTCAACCGCGGACTCCTCCATGGGCTCAGATGGCAGTGCGTGCGATACTGGGGAACATGGTTGTGGTGGCGTGCGTCTAGGGGATACAGGTGACAACGATACAGGACGACGTTCCACGTCTGTCAATATGATAGTCACACTCCGGGACATGTTCATTAACTCTGCAACTCACCAAAGTGTGGAGGGTCGTGGGTCGCCCCATTTCGACGTCCTGCTTTGCTTGCACCTGGTGGTGGAGGTGCATTCGAACCCCAATAGGTATCTCTGTTCCTCGGTCGTTGCTCACGATCCCAGGGTTCAGGACGCATTCTGTCTGAACGAAAGTCCCTGGATAAAGGCGAGAATGCAGGGACGGGTGATCGACGGGTCGGAAGTCTGTGTTTTTGATGATTTGGCGAGGACGGGGAGGGGGAACGTGACTGGGACTGCCGTAGCGAAAAAGGAGAGCGAGGTCGATGTGATTGGGGAAGCGGAGGCGTGCGTGCGTGATCACGGGGGACGTCTCTGTCGAAATTTCTGTCTGGATATCGGTCTCGCGCGCCACGCGGTGGCATCAGCGGAGGCGGATGGGGCCTGTATGAGCGGCTGTCGTACGGGTGTCTATCCCAGTCTCTGTCCCGCGAGGCGTCCCATGGTGGATGTGGTGGCCGCCGGTCCCTGTCTCGGTCGCGGTCTCTGTCCCAGCTGCGTTCGTCAGGTACCCAACTGTCTGCCACGCGGCGACGCGATGATGGGCCGTCTTGCTGACGGTGGTCACGAAACTTTGGCTTGTCGCGGCGATAGTCGTCTTCCAGCGCACGGTCAAATTGCTGTGCGGGCTTCCTGTCGTCGGGTCCGAAGCGCGAGGAGGGGCGGGGCTCGCCGGATGACGGTGGCACCTTTGCCTTGTTGAAGGGAAACTTTATCTTTGACTCGAACTTGCCTGCGGACGTCGGCGATGACGGTAGAGGGTACGGGTCTGGAGTGAGATGGGATGGCGGTGGCAGGGCAGAAGACTCGCCGTCGTCGAGCTCGCCCTCCTCTGGGGAGGACGTCGAAGGACGCTTTGATGGACGTTGGTCAAGCGGGGGCGACGCTGAGCGTTTTGTCGGCGTCGAGAGCGTCGTCGACGGGTTGTCCATCGCTCGACAGCTATAACATTATGCACTTTTTGGCTCAACAGCAAAATATAACATAACTCCCTGCTGAGGTAATCACCATGAAACATTACCGGTACTATTTACTCTATACCAAGTTACCATTAATGATAGAAGTACGCAACCGAAATGTCCCTCTATCTAAGACGCTTGGTTTCGGGAAAAAAAGCTCGCTTCAGGGATGATCAACTCAACCTCGAACTAGGTACGGTGACCTCCTTTCACTCTAGAATGGCGATTTCATGGCCTTTGAAAAAGACTTGGCCTACGTGACGAACCAGGTCCTCGTTATGGGCTTCCCTGCAGTCGGAGTGGAGAGCATCTATCGAAATCGCCGTGCGGACGTTCAGCAGTTCCTGTCAGCTCGGCACGGCTCCAATTTTTGGGTATTCAATCTCTGCCCCTTGAGAGAAAATGCCTACCACGAAAGCGTCTTTGACGGTCGTGTTAGTAGATACCCTTTCCCGGATCACCAGTCAGTCTCGTTAATTTTTGTGCACGGACAATACTTATCATACCCTCCCTTTCACAGCGTTCCGCCATTCTTATATCTCCCGTTGGTCAGTCGAGAAATGCATGCTTGGCTATCTGGCTCGGATGTCCGAGTAGCAGTGCTTCACTGTAAAGGTAGATGTCTCTATCCCTTCCTTCCGTTCCTACTGAGACGCTGGCAATATAGCTGGCAAAGGGAGGTCAGGCATTATGGCGTGCGCATATTTGCTCTCGCTTTACGCGTCACCCTCTGCGTCGATACCTAGCGCTCTCCATGACAGTTTCAGCGAATGGTCCCTGATCGGCAACAAGGAGGGTCTGCAGACACCTTCGACAGATACATCCACAGTATTACCCGCCACACTTGACCACCCTGCTTCTGTCCCTTCTGGCGCGGATCTATCCCGGGTTTCGTCAGAACCGACGGTGAGCGCACTAGAAAAAGTTCTTAATCTTCATACGTCTAGACGTATGAAACCTTCTCTGCACCCTTCGAGATCTCATCCAGACGTTCCGCTTGCCATAAAGCCCAAGATGGGTATCAGCATACCGAGCCAGCGGCGATGGCTGTTCTATTGGTCGCAAGTTCTCGATGGCAAGGGACCCCCGTCGTTACGACTGTCCCTAGGGAAAGACCGTTCGGAAACCCCGCTCGACAGGACACCACAGATTACAAAAATAAAACTCACCAAGCTCGCAATTCGAATGCGTGAACCGTCCAGAATACAACCTCACCTCGTACAAGCAGCAAGTGTGGTAATTACGGGCGCCGGAAAAGGTCGTGGAGTCAATGAATCGACGACAGGAAGGCTCTGGGTATCTTTGGCACGATATAGCGACCGACTTGTCAACGAACTGGAGCATTGGGAGACAGAGTCACGCAGCCCGGCTGGTGCGATGCAAACCAGTCCCTTCAGGAGCGATCGATGGGACAAAGCAAAAATGATACGCAGTTTTGCACAGATGGGCGTATCAGATATCCAACCGACTCGAGAAAGTGACAGTGTGTGTAACTATCACTTTCCATTTCGACTTACTCTAATGCCTCCATTGATCATAGAGGCGGCCAATTTTGACTTACATTCTGCGTCCCCTAAATGAAGCTGAAGGGGAATTGCGCGAGTCAGGACCTCCATCGAATCATGAAAGTTCGCAACAGTACGCATCGAGGTCGGAAAGTTCCTCTTACGCCTTTGTCTCGCCGCCAATGGAAGAAGACCCGTCGGGTATTCTGCTTGAAGCGAATCGCGAACTTTGTATCAAAATTTTCATGGGCGAGGTCGTTCACTTGCAGTGCATGTTGCGACAATGACGTACTCATCTATTATTTATAGGTCGCTCTCGGATGGGTGTGGCTCATACCCGCATTCCACATATCGCCTGATTCTCCGTCATCTAGTCTTGTCCTTTCCAATCATGACATCGATTTTGCGATTGGGATTGGTAAGACGCTTGTTGACATGAAGGTTTCGTTTGCTTGCCATACGTGTACACAGGGCGCCTGACTTTGGCGATTTTTTTTTTCGTGAAAGCGGCCCCTATTCAGGTAAACTCGAGGGATAGACTTTCCTTCCCTACAAGGATAATGGCGAGACATCTCTCCTTTGGTGAGGTAACCATATTGAAAGACAGACCGCTGCGCTGTATTTGCGTCGGTAACATCGATATTATCGCTCCTCAGCTTTGCGCACAATCGAGGTCTCGCGGGAGTACCGCGTCCTGTTGAACAGCGATTGATATATTGGAGATGATGATGACGAAAGGTAACAGTTTGATTCTGATTTGTTTCATTAGTGAGCACATCCACTAGATCTATCTGGATTTAGCTGAGCGAAGTGGAGAATCGTCATTTCGATCGCTGCAAGTATATTATGTTTGAGGCAAGTGTGGGGGACTGGACAGTTTTCCCCTACGTTTTAGCTGGCATCCATTCCACGTGCCCCTTTGCTCTTCGGGATGCAAAGCGTTCAGCCATCAATTCGAACAGGCAATAGTGGCCGTTGCCTGACGGTGACACTTGCGCGAGTGGGTGAATGTTCAATAGTAGAATACGCTCGAACTGGGGCAGTGTAACGGCGTGTAACTTAGCGATATTATCTTTGACGTGTGCACAAGAAACCTGAATTGGGCCCGCGTCACGGTCACGTGTGGTCAATGTTTCCGCACGGTGCTGTGCAGAGCCCGTCGGAAGTGGTCTCAAAATACAGGTTCGTTCACTTCTGTGCTCAACTCACATTCTCAGGCCGGCTTGAGAAGATTAAACGATACGGCCAATTCTGTTCATCACTGCCCTCCACATCTTACGAACCCAAGGATGTGAACAACAACTAAGTTCACGCGGTAATTTGGCCTAGATAAGTGACTGGTTAAAAATGTTAACCAAGCCTCCATCTACTCCCGCTCCAGGGGTAATTGATATGCATGGGAAGTTGTGGTACTTTTTCCTTATATCATAATCACCGTGATGGGAGTCTGTCAGTCCTTCTGGTAAACTTGCGCTTGGCTCTCCTCAGCTTCACTTGGTGGTCGACTACCTATGCTCCCCTTTGCCCTCAAAGTCACATGGTTCTGCCTCTCGTTTACAGGTAGGACGGCGAGCTTGTTGCGAGCCAGAGGATATCTCATTGAACGCATCCACAGGCGCTATATCATGCTGGATAGTTCTGTATATGTTTTCTCGGGTCATCAGTAGTTACTGGGGCCCTGCATTGTATAGTGTCTTTGCAACGCTATTGCAAGGAATATTCTGTCTTGGTGCGTCACAACATGTGATCGTTGAAGGGATGTGTTGCTCATCTGCCTTGCATAGGGATGATTTATGACATGAACCCACCCCAAATGCCAAAAGCTTTCTGCATCGGTGAGCGCGTTGGTCTACAAGCTCACCCACCGGTCTAACCATATGATGCAGTACAAACGTTCATAATCTATTATTCCGCGTGGTCTCTCACTGGCGTTTGTGCTGCATTTACGTTTGCTACATCCAGCGTAGTGCTATGGCCTTCACCCATGAAACGTTCAGATGCATCGTGCGTAAAGTCGGTTCAGCTTAGCTTCGCTCAACGAAACGATACACTTCTTCAGGGCACTTGCATGGAAAGACATATATTATTTGCCTATTCTCATATTCCCTCTCGCTTGCCTATCTGTCTCGCTCCCTGTTCTGCTAGGTATAAATGCTATTGAACCCACGAACGACCTCCATTGTGATGCGAGCAATCCTGAATGGTAAGCAGACCCAGCGAGCTGACATGGGCCTCTCATCCGAATTTTGATCATCGCAGGGGCCGGTTTCTTGGATATGCTGGATTCTCTATGATTCTCACCATCCCCTGCTTATTCCTCTCCGCCGCCGCCGTCCGCCGGGTATTTCAGCTGCACCGCAATAACCAGCACTCCCACCACTCGTTCAAAAATAGTACTGGCCCTTTCCATTTTGGGTCACAGCTGGACAACGAACAGGGCGTCACCTCGGAGAGGCTGGTGAGCCCAGACGTCTCGCCAGACAATACACCCACTTCCATCGACCCTGAAATACCGCATTCAACGCAACCGACATGTGCCGGAATAGATATGCGAGATGGAGCCAACGACCCGGATGTATCACCTTGCTCAGCCTTTGGCGCGTTTCCCTCGTCTCCCAAACGGTCTGGAACGTGGGAAGGCACCGGTACAATCGAGCACGACGATGAGTTTGATCCACAAAGGCAGATAAGAGGCATGACGTTGTCCTGTAAGCTCCTCTATTGAGTCGAGTATGATACAAGTATTCTGCGATTGACACTATCCATTAGTGACGACGCGCGTTGCGCCACCTCCGAAGCCCAATCTCATGCCAGCTATATGGCGGTTAATTATCTTTCAGATGTAAGTCTCGGAGTCTCTGACTATTTTAGCCTTCGGAATGTTGATGTGATGTGCTGGCATGCGGTGTTTGATTGCAGGGTGTTCTTTGTCACTCAGTGTCTTGCTGCGCTGTCAACTATCATTGATGTGGCGCGACACAGGCCGACACCGACACCGTTTGGTTCGCAACATGTTGCACTCGTCTTGGCGGGCTGGGCGCCTGTGGTCCTTTTTGGTGAGTGTACAGAATGCGTGGGGCAATGTTACTTGATATTGATCAGGCGCTGACCGAACCGGTAGGGCATGTACAGGTTGTCCGACGTCAATTTATGTTCTGGAAAAGATAGGATAGTTTATATTAAATCTATTTCGTGTACGATAGTCGTAGTTGCAACTGGTGGAATAAAGCCTATTCGAGCAAGACTAGAAACGTTGAGCCGTTTTCCGCCGTGCATAGAAGCTGGGAATTCTTGTTGGTACTTGTGGGACCAAGTGCGCCATGTTTTCCCATCATGCCTATAGTCGTGACTCGTGAGTTCAATCTTCAATGCATCAGGAGTTGATCTTAGTCCTCTCGTGAAACCAAGTCTCCTGCCTTCGTCAATTGGTAGTCGTGCGAATACTGATCAAATTACATGATTGTGTGGGTTATATCAACACATGATACATCGCATCTACTCAAAAATGTTAATGATGCATGATTGATTGATCTTCAGTCTGTAGTATGTAGATGGATGTGTTTATGCATACTGCAAATAGTAACTGTGGTATTAGGAACGAAGATCTTGTTATTCTGGTTAGGATGTGAGTGTGAAGGTGACTTTCAACAGCTTTCAACGTGCGCGCCAAGGGGTGCGTCGCCACTCGGCTAGGACCTAACGGAAATGTCAAAACGAAAATCCTACACACAACGAAAAACGACCAGGCCCACGTTTTGTAGCGAGTTGAGACGCTCAAGCAGGCGCTGCAGTGTGATTGAAGCCACGCGGAGGTAAATTTGTGTACCGGACAAGTGAAAATCACAGACAAATTTGTGCATTGCAATGTGTCCCCAATACTTTCGAATCATGCGCAGCAACGCCTTTCACACTGTACCCCTGTAGAAAAAATCGTATAATTTTTGGACGCTCGAGTGGGCCTCTCATATCTTGTGTATATACCTGCTGGTGGTCAGTTCCTGGCAAAGAGACGAGGAGTTCTGAGAGTAAATGTACGCGAGGACCGCCACGTAAGTTACATCACCGGAGTCGGAAGCGGTGGCAACCCCAAAGAATTTTACCATACATAAAAACTCGGCTACGCGATGGCACTTCCCTTGTCTTTTGCTCCTTGACCAGCTTCTCTTTCTATGTCATCGGTCCCTCCAGCCCGTTCCTCGCCGCCAGACATGGCGACAACCGCTCCAACCATAACGCCCAAGGTTGACGCGGTACCCAAGTCTGTAGACCCAAAACAATTTGTTGAAGATCCCGACCACATGCCCGCCGATGCCAATATTCCTGACAACTACGTGTCATACACACTCAAGCACCAGAAGGCATTGCCGCCAGTGACACGGGAGAACCTCTTTGAAAATCTTAACTGGCTCCACGTCGGCATTCTCGGTTTCAGCCCGTTGTTGGGGCTCGCTGGGGCATACTACACCCGCCTTAGATGGGAGACGGCTGTTTGGTCTGTCATTTATTACTACATGACTGGCCTTGGTTCGTGTCCCCCCCTTTTTTTTTTGGTCGTGGATGTAGTTAACATTGTTTCTTTTCAGGCATCACGGCGGGCTACCACCGTCTTTGGGCTCACCGCTCATATAACGCGTCTAAACCCTTGCAATATGCTCTTGCCGTCTTTGGCGCTGGTGCTGTTGAGGGTTCTATTAGATGGTGGGCTCGTGGCCACCGTGCTCATCACCGGTACACCGACACCGATCTCGACCCTTACAATGCACACAAAGGGTTGTTCTGGTCGCATATTGGTTGGATGGTCGTGAAACCTCGCCGTAGGCCCGGAGTGGCGGATGTCAGTGATCTTTCAAAGAATGATATTGTCAAGTGGCAACATCGCCATTACATCAAGTTAGTGTTCATCATGGGGATTATGTTCCCGACACTCGTTGCTGGTCTCGGTTGGGGCGACTGGCAAGGTGGCTATGTATATGCCGGTTTGTTGAGATTAGTTTTCGTTCATCATGTAAGTGCTTGAACTGGGTGGAGATACGTCCGCTCATGTTTCTGCAGTCTACCTTCTGTGTCAATTCTCTTGCTCACTGGTTAGGCGAAGCGCCCTTCGATGACAAACACACTCCCCGAGATCATTTGATTACTGCACTGGTCACCATTGGGGAGGGCTACCACAACTTCCACCACCAGTTCCCCATGGACTACCGGAACGCGATCAAGTGGTACCAGTACGACCCCACCAAGTGGTTCATTTGGGTTTGCCAACAGTTTGGACTTGCTTCGCACTTAAAGGTACAGTTGCTCTTGGGTAGACCTAATGAACTGTAACGATTGACCCACCCTTTAGACGTTTCCAGACAATGAGGTCCGTAAAGGTCAACTCACCATGGAGCTAAAGCGACTGCGCGAGACCCAGGAGAATCTCTCTTGGCCATCGGACAATGACCACCTTGCTATCATTAACTGGGAGAGCTGTGAGTGACTAACGTGGAGATGTGTTTCTTTTCGTTGACTGTTGGTGCGTAGACCAAGCACAGGCCAAGACGCGTCCTCTGATCTGTATCGCTGGCTTCATCCATGATGTGTCTGACTTCCTTGATGAACATCCAGGAGGCCGTCATCTTTTGACCAAGCACATTGGTAGAGATGCTACTACTGCCTTCTTCGGTGGAGTGTACGATCACAGCAATGCTGCACACAATGTAGGCTTTGCTGCTCCGATGCGCTCAATGATATGTACTGAGATGTTTGATAGCTGCTTGCAATGAAGAGAGTAGGTGTCCTGCAAGGGGGTGCGCCACACGGGCTTGAGGATAAGACGATCCCGCCAAGCCAACGTCTCCGGATTGCCCACTACAATGAACTTAGTGCTAGTGGGTACAGCTCAGCTGCGCTCTCGGATGGCGAGGGTCTCATGGGCTAGCTGTTTAGATAATGGAAGAGGCGAGATTCATGAATAGGAGCTTTCAAAATTGCGAATAATATTGTGTCTCGAGCAGGGTTGTTCTATTGGCGTACCGTTATTAGTTGTTACGATACCTACACGCACTGGGATGCCTTGTTACATTGATAGACGACGCGTTTAAATAGTGTCGATTACATTGTGGCCGACGGGATGATGACACCCAATCAGGTGACCCTGATTGTCTTGCGGGTAGTTTTTGCGGCGTATGTCAAATGTATCAAGGGTTGTGAACAATGGAAGCGGGACCTCGCCAGGGAAAACAGAACTTCAGTATCGCTAAAACCAAGTCGATTCCCTTTCGGAATAGAACGGAACAAACGAACGTCGGGCAAGTCATAACTTTACTACTTACTTGCAAGTGGACGCGAACAAGGCGGTCGTGTCGATCTGTGTGGCGGAGATTGAGAGAGATGGATCTGCCAAACCCGACTCGGCTGATTCCGTTCCGTTAATTGCTGATTGCCGGCATTTACGCGAGCGCTCGCCATGGCAAAAAAAGGCAGAGAGACCGTGGGGAGTATCGACCGTTTCCGACTATACAAAGCACGGCGCGGATTTATGCTGCACTGGCTGCAACACGAGCTTGGTATCATCTTCTCCAGGTCTCTATCTCCTTCCCACCACCACCATCCCACGAAAACAACTCCAAGATGCCTCCAAAACGCCCAAAGATCTCCGACGACGACCCTCTGACGCGTGCTATCGCTCCTCCGCCAAATGAGACATCGGCAGAGCGAGAGCTACGCATAGCCGCAGAGCAGGAAGCAAAACGGGTCTCTGATGCAATCGACGAAGAGCTGAACCGCCAGCGCATCGCCGACAAAAGGAACCCCAAACCTGTCAAGATACTCCTGCTCGGTGCGTCCCCTGTTCCCCTCCGCACTCCCCCTACTCTACAACTGTCCCCCCCCCCTCTGGCAGGTCAGAGTGAATCCGGTATGTCGCCACCTGATGATCTGCTTATTCCCACTGAGCGTCTTATCTATAGGAAAATCCACCACGCTCAAGAGTAAGTGATGACCTAGGGCTATTTTGGCATGCCTAATCGTTAGGCATAATCTAGATTTCCAGCTCATGCATTCTCCAAAGGTCAGCTTAATATCCTTGGTGATTTACATGGCGCGTATATACGTTGATTTGTATCAAGGCCTTCCGTTCGGAGAAAGCCTCGTGGCGTGCTGTCATCCAGCTCAACGTCGTCCAATCCATCCAATCCATTCTCGATCTCATCTCAAAAGCCCATGCAGCATCCAATGGCATATCATCCGCCGCATCTATCTCGAGCGGTCATGCCTCTACGTCATCAACCACCTCCTCGCCGACCGGCACAGCACCGAAAGAATATCCCCCACTCACTTCCGAGCATCTCAAGCTCAAGATGCGACTCGCTCCACTCATTCAGGTGGAGGCTGCTTTGATCCGCAGACTACTCCCTCCGGACCAAGTCGACAACCTAACTCGTTCCAATTTGACCTCTTTCCCATTCAGCCAAGAGATTAGTGTCAACTCGAGCACAGGTTGGAAGAACACCTTTAATCGTCTGTTGCGCAATGCCGGTGCCCGCGACAGCTGCGAGAGCATAGACCTGGTCAACTGGTCGGATCCAGAAGATCCTGGGGTGGTCTTGCATGCCTGTTTGGAAGACATGATAAAGCTCTGGGCGGACCCCACCGTCAAAAAACTCATGGATATCGAGAAGTTGCGACCGGAAGAGATGGCTGGATTGTCAGTCGTGTCAATGTCTCTTGACTTTGTTGCTGACCCATTTCCCCCCCAGTTTCTTGGATGCGTTACCTCGAGTGACATCGCTAAAGTATATACCGACAGATGGTATTGTCGACTTTTCTTTTCTTTGATGCGCTCTGCCGTCGAGCTCACACATTGCAATAGATGATATCCTTCGTGCCCGGTTGAAGACACTCGGGGTGTCTGAACACCGTTTTCAGGTCAAGAGTGGTGCGTGGGTCCTCCCCACGTCGGAATGCAGATTTTTACAAGATCTCAGGACACCTTGGAACCGCTATGAGCAGTGATTGGCGTGTGTTTGATGTCGGCGGCCAAAGGTCTCTCGTGAGTACCGCTTCAGCTATGGGCATTGTCGCCTACTCACTCCCCCCACTCTCGTAGAGAGGTATGGTGTTCCCTTTATTTCTGATAGCACAAGTGTCATCGTTCACTAGCGGCATGGGCACCTTATTTCGACGATATGAACGCTATCATCTTCTTGGCTCCCATAAGTTGCTTTGACCAGGTTCTTCAAGAGGACCTGAGCGTGAATAGGCTGGTCAGTTCATCCTCCAAACTCGCTTCCAACTTCTAAGCTGAATGTTTGTAGGCCGACTCTTTCCTCCTTTGGAAGAGCATCGTCTCAAACCCACTCTTGAAGAAGACGGATTTAGTGCTTTTCCTCAACAAATGTGACATTTTGCGCACGAAACTCGAATCGGGCATTCGCTTGGGTGACTATATCACTAGTTATGGCAACAGACCAAATGACTTTGAGAGTGCGAGTATATGTCAGTTTCATTCTGATTGTCATCTTCTTGATATTGATAATGCGTGCTCCGCAGACCTCAAGAAAAAGTTTGCTGGTTTGATGAAGGAGCATGCGGGTGATAGGCCGTTCTATTGTCATTTTACCTCTGTCACGGTGCGTTAATGCCTGTGGGTCTGGGGAGGGCTTTGATCTGACTCGGCCTTTCAGGATACACACTCAACTTCGTTGATTTTACAGAATGGTAAGGGCAGATAATGGCGCACGCAATGTGAGTTTTGGAATCTGACCATATCCACCACAGTACAAGACGTTGTTATACGAGATAACCTAAGGCGGAGTGCCCTCGTCGGATAGTCGAGATCCGGTGACGCTTGCTCCTGAACGTGATGCCCCGGGCGTGCATCTACCCATGGACCCATTTGTTGCACTTGGAATTCATCTGGACGCCTTCACGCTGCAGTACTGTACATCACCCCAAAGGCCCGTTGGATGACCCACCCTCCTTTCTTGTCGCATACGTTACATATGATCCCCTAGTTGATACCTACTCGTTTGCTATCTCCGTTGTCGCTGGATCCCCCTTTGAAAATTAGGGTTCCAGCCTCACTTGTGTATTTATTAATAATCGATTCGTTCTCGAATCGCTGGCATCCTGTTGATACTTGATCACTATCGGCTCAATTGTTTTACTTAATCCCAAGCGACCATGTGTTTCCAGGCGTGTATGGGAGCGCGAACCTCGTGATCCTCGTGATGGCAGATTCAGATTGATTTTTATATGGGCGTCCCATGACTCGTCGGGTAAGGTTATTGGCCAAGTTGGAAAAAATAAAACCTTGGATTCAGACTCGGCCACCGTGCGGCGTTGAAACAAGAACAAAATGACATCCAGTGCACCAACATGATTTCCTCGGAGGGAACGCGCAAAATAAATGGGTCACCGTATCAGTCAGGATGAGGTATCGATGATGCGTGATGCCAATCAACGAGAGCGGTGTCGGACCACGCTGAACACTTGGTATATGAAAAAAAAAAGCACTGCAGACCGAGCCCAGACGTCGTGATCAACACGTGTTGACGATCGCAACCGCTCTGACTCGGAGACGCTTGGCCAGGGGGGGGGGGAGTCGGAGGGGATTGGCGTCGTACGCAAGTGGACCTTATACAGCACTGCGGCACTGCTCGTCGTCGCCCAGCCCTCTCCAAACTGCTCAGTCGACGGGTAACGAATGCTGTCCAGGGTTTCACCTCTATTAAACTGGTTTCGACAAGTGAGCCGAGTTGGCGTCATCGCGTGAATCGACACTACCCAGTGTCTCCGTTTCAGCCACTTAGTGGCACCGCGTCCGCCGATCGATGCAACATGGCTGTGTTTTTCCTGGGCGCTGCTGTAGCGGACTGGCTAATCAAACAGAGGCTCGGCCTTGTCCATACGTTCGGAGAAGAGGATACAAGAGGCGTGGTGTCCTTAATTAGTATATCGTACACTGGGTTGCTACAGGCAATGGTACATACAATCAGCGTGTCATGACGAAGAGTGGATATCTGAAATTCCGTTCGTGGTGGTGTGTAAGTACTATGATAATGCATATCGTTTGGGGGGGCTAGCCTCAAAGTCGTGGGTAATCTCTGAACCATTTTGATGCCCCATCACGCCGTTAGTGCGATGAGTATTTCATTCCTCGTGGGTGGTCATGAGGAGAGGGCAAGCGTCAGCCATCTACGTTGATTAGACACGCCCACGGTGACTACGGGCAGACGTGTTGGAAATCACGTCCCAGTTGCTAGAACCAACGCTAACGCTGCTCTGAGCATCGCTCCAGGAGTCGGTACTGGAAGATGACGAGCTGCGGCTTCGAGACCTAGTTCTCAGACTTGCCGGCCCAGTGGGAGGGTACGAGGTGTGTGGTATAGGGGTAAGAACGTTTGCGGGAGGAAGGGCTCCTCTAGGTAACCAATTGTGTTCGTCCTCAGAGTCTGGCCAGGAGCCGTGGATGGAGGACGACGCGGAAGGAGAGGATGGCGGCGTAGATCCGGGGGTGGAAGGGGTTCGAATTGTCACCGGCGACTGCAGATTCCCTTCGGATATCCTGGTCGAAGGGATAGATGGCAGGGCTAGCATATGACCACGTGGAGATGGTTCCAGCAGTGAGCCTCCCATGCCTTGCCTTTGTCGCCTCGCCGCGAGGGTCGTCTCGATGACTTCCTCCCACCTTTGACCGAATTCGTCGGTACCCAGAACATCTGCCATATGCACGTCTTCATCCCGGGTCACTATGACGTTGAGCCTTGGCGATGGGGGCAACGAGTCGCTGAGGGATGGCTCGCCGATCGAGGACGCGTCGTCTGTGAGGTAGGCCATGTCCTGTGCCGCATTCCTCGTGTTCTCCCTCAACGTTTCCGTGCTTGATGACCTCTTTATCCTCCCATGATTCTCCTCCCACCGCAACAACTCTTCCCGCTCCCTCGAATGCCTCGCAAACATCTCATCCCAAACCGTGGTAACGGGCTGATTATCCTTCTTCCATGTCGATCTCAGCATCCACTCCGTGTCCAACATCGCCAGGTATGTCACGTCTTTCCATACGCCTGCCATGCCCTCTTCCTCGGGCTGGTAGACTGCTCTACGCTTGGTCCCTTCATGCGCGAATCCCGATCCTATGAACAATCGCAGGGCTCTATCCTTGAACGGCGTATCAAGAATGGCCGCTTGCACGCGATGGAATTTGAGCTCTTCGAATGCCCAGCGGAGCACGAGTTGTACAGCTTCGCGAGCATAGCCACTGCGTTGCATGTCTTCCTTTATGATGACGCCGATGTTGGCTTCGCCCGCTGGGAGGTTGGCAGGACCGGAGTAGAGGTAGATGAGTCCAACTCTTCGACTTGAGGGATCGGGCGACGGGAGGGGACTCGCGGGTGGCGGTGGTGGTGGAGGAGGAGGAGGAGGAGGAGGAGGAGGAGATCTCTGTGGGGGCTCTTCTGGAGGGTCGGTATCCCAGAATTGCTCATCACCCTCCCTTTCATCTTCAGTGCGAGCAGGCGGACTAAAGCCCACCATAACGCTGGCGCAGAGGAGACATTCGTCTGCGAAGGAAACAAAGTCTGGGGACGATGCTTGGCCTGGCTCGACGGCAGTCCTCCTAAACGACCGCCACAGCTCATCCTGGTACCCCTCGGCTCCGTAATCGGATACCAATGTCATATTGTTTGATCCCAAGAGTACGTTCATAGCTTCCTAGGTTATTCGATATCGCCAAGGAGGTCTAGAAATGATGGGGGAGAGATGGGAACGTTGGGCGTTCGTGCTGCGGCTGTAGAGATGCTTCTACGCGTATATGTACTTGCTGTGGGCGCTTCGCGGCGGCCAAGAACAAAGGGATGTCAGGGATAAAGGGAACCCGATTGGGTTGACTTTGACGCCTCTTGCAGCAGTTCGTGGCTGTGTGCGGAATGTTTCCCTCTAGATTCTGCACGCGGGAGGAGACGGCTGTCAATGTGGGTGGCCTCGCGGGGAGCCTGAGGTACCGCGGAACATGTCTCTTTGAAGTCTGGGCTTGATGTTAGGTCTGGGTTTGGTCAAAAGGTTAACTTTAAAGTGACGGTTGAGCGCAAGCGTGATGGTGTGGGACTACCGCGTCCGAATGATACGAGATTATCGGTGTACGTACTACCCGGCTGTTTTTTTGCACAAATTCTTGCCCTCTCCCCCTGCTCTGGGCCCTAAAACTGCGCACAGGAAGCATATTCACCTCGTGCACGTCCTGTAGAACGTACGTACAATGAACTCGAGGCAAACTCCGAAGAACAGGACGCCACACCACGACGTCTGACCCATGCCAGTTCTCCTAAAAGAGGCTACGTTTCCTACACGCCACGGCCAACTCATTGGGACCTGCGAGCATTCTTCCATGTCTCATCCAAGGTCTGAACACATGTCGTCGTATGTAACCAGACGGTGATTAATGCGATCGTACTGGATGGCGGAACACGAGGAATGCTATATGGGGAACGAACGACGATCTCCCACTATTGGCAGTTTCGATATCTCCGGTAGACGTACGTGTAGAGTAGTAACACGGGAAATGGTCGAAATTCGGTGCTTGAATGGTCAATTTTACTGTCCGGAGAAAAAACAGGCTCCTCGGCGACGCGGAAAGCGTTTGATTGGTCTCTCACAAATCCATTTTGATGTAATATCTCGAGTAGTCCCGACGGGGACATGCTGGTTCTTCGAGCGTGCTGGTACGAGTGATAAATCCAAGAGAAAACTGGTCAGCCCGGGTGAAGGCAGGCGTTGGGCACGGTCCGGTTCGGGAAAAGGATCGACCACGTCTGAATTGTTGATTCCCTGAAATTCAGTTGCAACACGGACCAGATGGGGTGCACGCAACTGTGTTAGAGAGCCTATATAGGAAGACGCGCGATAGGCGAGACTGAATTTCCTGAGTGGTACATCAATTCTAGGTAGAGGAGGAATGATTACCCTCATCTTCAAACAAGAGCAGCAGAGGCCATCTGTGTCGGTTTCGATGTTAGTCTGTCACTGGAGATTGCGATACAACTCATGGACGGTCTATGATTGGTCCGAGAGCCAGTGTTCAAGTGGGTTGTCGTGCTGAGGACAAGCGAAAACTAGATTACCCTGGGGCACACCACGTTGCCAGGAACTTCAACGTGGCTATAAACCAGCTGAACAATGTTAATAATCAGTGTTTGAAGAGTTTACGCCATGGGCGTACAAGGCAGACCTTAGCAGTCGGTTCAAGAGTAATCCTACACTGAGCTTACTAAGCGTAGTTAGCCAAATAAAATTAACCATTCGTTCATCCCAAGCCATTCAACTTGACCCAAGTTGCATAGATGAGGCTGAGTGTATTGTGCAATGCAGTAAGCGCGTCACATATCAGATTTGTTCGTCGGAGCCTCTCCTCTGCCCCGACACCCTCAAAGCTCGACTCGAAAGCCTTCTCAAAGACACTACTTCTCCCAAAGACACCCTTCCCCCTCTGGGCTGACACCGCAAAGTCGGAGGAATTGTTTAGGAGGAAAACATGCGACGAGCTTTATCAATGGCAGGTTTGTTGCTCGTGTACTTATGTTGTACGTCTTGTTTTAACGCGGTTGTACTTCCCAGGCGCAGAATGCCAAAGGTGCATGGTTCGTAATGCATGACGGGCCACCGTATGCAAATGGACATCTCCACATCGGTATGACATGCTTGCTACCTAGCATCCAATTGTTAACACTAAATGGCCAGGCCACGCCCTGAACAAGATCCTGAAAGACATCATCAATCGTTTTCATGTCTCTATTGGTGATCGCGTCCAGTCAGTGAAAACGCGTACCTCGTACCGGGGATCTTTTACGAATTAATTTGAATAGATATTTTCCTGGGTGGGACTGTCATGGATTACCCATAGAGAACAAAGCCCTTCAAGATTTGAAGGTGAGCCTTGTCCCCAGGCGCGCAAGCAGTAGCCAATTGCCATAGCGATTATAACCATTTCTCTGTTTTGCCCAGCAAGACCCTCATTCACTCCCGCCATCCACCATTCGTGGTGCAGCGAGGAAGACGGCTGAACGGGAGATGAAGATCCAACGAGAAGAATTCGAGAAGTTTGGTATCATGGCAGACTGGAGCAAGGAGTCAACTTATCGTACACTTGGTAATGACTTCCTTGGAGAGTCATCGAGCCATTCATCACATTATCTAGATCACCAGTACGAGATGCGACAACTTCGCATTTTCCAGAAAATGGTATCCAAAGGTTCGTTCCCTTGTGCGGTATAACAACCTGTCGACTTGCCGACACCCCCCGCTTTCTAGGTCTTATTTATAGAGACTATCGACCTGTGTATTTCTCGCCCTCTTCACGCTCCGCGTTAGCGGAAGCTGAGCTCGTTTACAAGGACGACCATACCTCGCATTCTGTATACGTAGCATTTACACTTGATTCTGCCCATGCCGATACTGAATTGAGCAAGATAATCCAAGCAATGGGGAAAGAAACAATCCGTCTGCTGGTTTGGACAACTACACCTTGGACCCTCAGTGCTAATATGGTACGTCGTGTGGTATTCTAATATGATTGTTTGTGTGGTCTCAGCTTCTTGAAATTGCCAGGGTATTGCAGTGCACCCGGATCTCATCTATACCATTGTGCGCAGTCCACGACAGTCCGGGCTTCTTGTCGTTGCAAAGGATCGGCTTTTGGCACTCGAGCGCGTCCTTGGTCCACCTGAAGAAATTGAAGTGATAGCGGAGCTCCCAGGGTCTCGACTTGTCGGTCTCGGTTACCGAGGCATCTTCGCCACTCTTACGCGTGGGGAAGCTTCGCGCAATCATCCAAATCTAAGTGTCATTCCGGCGACACACGTTACTTCTGATTCCGGAACTGGGTTGGTACATTGTGCACCAGCACATGGTGCCGAAGATTACCTTGCTTTCCGTTCGCAGGGCCTTATTGACTCGGGAATGTCGTGTCATGTGGATGGTGAGGGTAGATTCTCGCAATGTGTGACGGATGTTGTCCTCCCGGAGTTGGGAGGTGAAGCACTTGTAGGCTTGGAAGTACTGAAAGGAGGATCTAAAGCCATCGTGAAGATACTAGAAGGTTGCGGAGCGCTGTTGGCTGTTGAGAGGATCAAACATAGATACCCCTATGATTGGAAAACGAACGAGCCCGTCATCGTAACGTGAGGTTCACATGAAGCCAACCATACAGAGCTCGAGTGCTGACTATCTGCGTGGTCCTTACAGAGCGACATCGCAATGGTTCGCGAACTTGGATGATATTAAAGAAAATGCATTAATTGCGCTCGAGGAAGTGACATTCTTCCCCCCGGCTTGTACGTGGTCCCTGTAGAACCTCCACAAATGGCTGTTGACATTGTTCCCCAGCCCGTAATCGTCTCACAACATTTGTCCAGTCCCGCTCGGAATGGTGCATCTCTCGTCAGCGTGTCTGGGGTGTCCCGATACCATCACTATACCACATTCCCAGTGGCGCCGCCATCCTCACCCCTTCTTCCCTTTCTCACATCCTGCGCGTGCTAGACAAGAATGGTGTTGACTATTGGTTGGACGGACCCGTTAATGACTTCCTTGCTCCAGAACTCGTTGCTGAATACGGTAAGGCTGGATGGAAAAAGGGCACAGATACGATGGACGTATGGTTCGACAGTGGAACGAGTTGGTCCATGCTGGCCACGATAGAAGGAAGGAAACATCGTGCGGATGTCTGTGTTGAGGGATCAGATCAACATCGGGGATGGTTCCAGAGTCAGCTGCTGACTGCACTCGGTACTGCCGACGATAAGACGGCGCCAGCGAGCCCATACGGTACGTTGATCACACATGGTATGGTGCTTGACGAGGCTGGGAAGAAAATGAGCAAGTCACTCGGCAATGTTGTTAGTCCGCTAACAGTCATTAATGGTGGTGCTGTAGGTCCTGCATTACTGTGGGCCATCTTCCCGTGGGGCTGACAGTGCTCAGGATAAGAAGAAGGAACCAGCTTATGGAGCAGACGTCCTTCGACTCTGGGCAGCGACCGTCGAGTATTGGCGTGATATGTCTATTGGTCCTACCGTGCTTGCACAGAGTGCGGAATCTATGAGGAAAATACGAAATTCTGCCAGATTCCTGCTTGGGAACATCGGTTCGACGGCCTCGCAAGACAGCGAAACGCATTCCGGCGTGGAAAAGAAGGACCTGGGTTTGGTTCGTATTTCCTTACTCGATGACGCGTTAGCAGCTTACCTTGAAGTAGGCAGAACGGTACGTCATGAATGAATTGTACAAGCTCGAAAGGACAGCCCTCGAGGGCTACGGAACGTATAACTTCCCTCGAGGTATGTCATGAAAACATATCTACCACACAGCGCTGACGCTGCATTCAAGTCATGGCTGCTTTAACGAATTTCGCCAACATCACGCTTTCGTCCTTATACTTTGATATTACAAAGGACGTCTTGTACGCCAACGATGTCCATAGCATCGAGCGTAGAGTGGTCGTCGATACACTCAAGCGGGTGAGTATTAACCATAGTTGGGGTCCAGGAAGATGATTCACGTCCACCACCAGATACTGCGAAGCATGACTTCAGTACTGGCCCCAGTGCTTCCCTACCTCGCGGAAGAGATACATGCACACCGTGCAACGAAAGCTTCTGAACGCTCATTTTTCACGAATAAGTGGGAACAACTAGTATGTCCGATCATTACACGCGATAGTGATTATAGTTGACACGTTTCAATCCCAAAACTAGAGTACCGAGTGGGAGGACCCTCAGGCAGAAAAAGATATGGACAGCTTGTTGAGTGTGCGTAGCGCTGTGCTATCGCTCTTGGAGAAGGCTCGGGGGGATAAGTATGCGCGTACGACATGCGATGTATGGCTCGGGCTGACACTGCTCTCAGGAAACTGAAGAGCGCTTTGGAGGCGCAAGTGGTGATTACATTGCCATCCGATGCAAGAGGACTGGAGCTTGTGGAATTGCTAAGGCGTGAAGGTAAGCAGAAGTCACCTTGGAAAACGAATTCGCTCAAAGAACCACAATCAGCAAACTTTTTAAAGACCCTTTTCATTGTCTCCGATGTGACGTTGACGGAAAAGGTTGATGCGACATCCAATCCTCCGGCGTGGGGGTATAGTCGTTCACTGAATATACCAGGTATGCCAAGTCATTGTCATGCACATCACCGGTTAAGCAGTCCGATAGGCTCGGACGCTGAAATAGGTCTCCATATCCGATCTGCCTCACTGCATAAGTGTCCTCGCTGCTGGACGTTCACGCGGCTCGAGGAAGATGATCTCTGCATGAGGTGCGCGGACGTCGTGACGAAAAATCCGATTGGTATACAAAAGTTATAGATTAGAAAGTATAGAATGCGTAACATAATACTTTGTGACTGTAAAATCAATGGACGACGGATTCATCAGCTTATTGGTGTCATCTGTCCTCAACTTGTAAGACAACCAAGAGATAGACGTTCATACGCCCCGATAAGACTCAAAGACTTGAACGTCCACAGCGGGGAATGAGAAACAGGGGTCAAATGTACAAAAGAGGAAATGTACACCGCCGTGGGATGCAAACCCAATCCGATA